>JAODUD010000087.1:139212-150224 GCA_026784285.1 Stomatorhinus walkeri | reverse complement strand
ATATATATATATATATGCAAATATTAAACAACAGTTCAAACGTGTTTAAATGGAAGGTATTAAACTTAGTGTGGGGAGTGTCTGGTTGCACATACATTCTCTTTAACTTTCCTGGTGGGGCCTTGCCCGTCTTCATTGGGCTGATGGCCACCCTCGACATTTTTAAATATTAGAATGGAATAAATTAAGTTATGCTGCAATGGAGTTATAATGTTCACAGCTATCTAGGCCCAGAGAGGTTTATATAATATTGCTAGACCATTCTCTGGGAACCGAGTTTAGACACTCAGCTTTAAAATTAATGTTGTGAAAGTGAGACAATGGATGCATAATTTTGGCAATTTTATAATATGGGATAAAAGTAGCCATCAGCTTAGAAAAACCGAAGATACCGTTGTTTGAAACAAGCTGTATGCCAAATCTTGAAAAATAACAAAGGATTACTATGACATGTTATCAATCTTTGACTCCAGCACATAAGTAGAATTCCAACAGGACAACAAGCAATTTATTAATAGGAGAGGAAATTAAGGGATACTGACCCAAAAAGAGCAGATTTTATTCATGAGAACAGGTATTTAGGAAAACTGCAACATATGCATTTTAGAGTGAAGAGGATCAAACAAGTTTATAATTTATTTCGTTCTATCACTTCACACGGCACATTATAAACAGATTAATAATTATACTAGTTCTCTCAAACAGCAACTTCCCTTTTTGGTTCAAAAGCAAACATTCAACCTGTTATTTCAGCATCAAAAACTGTATTTTCTTTTAAAAACTGTATTTTTCTTAAAAGAAATGCAAGAACAATGAAATGATGATCTTCCTTTATCAGCATGGTGGGTTTTGATACAATATATCATTCAAAGGATATTTATGTCAGGTGTACTTTTGTGATGTAAACTTCAAGGTTTCCTACAGGACACGTCACAGAGAGAGTAAAGCAGATCATGCTGGATTTATATTGGCTTTGGTAAACACTAATGCAAAGAAGTGATTGATTTTAGTATATTAAACATTCACATTAATTCACAGTGTAAACCCAGAGTTTCTTTTAAGTTACTGCAGCGTTATACTGTATTAATAAAAACACACTTTGACTCATTACTCTCTAATTTAAAGTGAAATTCAAAACAAAATCTGATGAAATTTTGCTCCTTGGACAGTGAGTTCTCCATAATGAACTGACCTTTTTTGCCCGGTACTTAATAAAGAAATGAGTTTCTTACCTTTGGCAAAACCAATATGTAGGAGCCTATATGATTGCCCTCAAAACTACAACATTCTCCCAACCTAGAGAAAAAAAAATATACCGATTACTTATTTTCTACTATCTCAGCATATAAAACAGAGTATCTGAAAATATGAGGTCCTGTATTTGTAGCCCCAATACTTACACAAATATGTTTTCTATGTGGAGACCAAAAAACAAGCTTTTGTTTTTGCCCACATGTATTTGGCTTGTATCCCATCACTACACAGCTCCCAGTATAGAAATTGCTCACATCAGGTGGACGTTTCTGCATAAATCATGACCTTTTCCAGGGTAACCTTTTTTCCATGTCTGATTTTCAAGGTCAATTAATTCTCACCACAGTGACATGCCCCCTCATGTGGCATTCTGTCTGATATTTAATGACACAAGGCAGATGCGTGTACACTATATTGCTTCCTTGGCATTTAAAACGTGTAATGATTTGCATATGTAATAATATACATAGCAATTTGTTACAGTAAATCCCATCTTCTATTTTCTATATATGCCCAATTGTTCTATTTAAAAGGAAAAAAAATAGAAGGGTACGGGGTGAGCTGTTGCAGTAGGTGATTTATGTGGCTCATTAAAATGTTGAGTAAGGGTAAGTTAACCTGACTCGCACACGTTCACAGTGTCACATGTGTGCATTTTTCAAGTTTTTGTCTGGTTAGTTATGCTCAGTCATGCTCAGGCTAAGCACAGGAGTACATGCAGTTACGAATATGAAGTTATGAATAAAATATGAGTTAAATTAATAAAAATAAAATATTGGCTAAACACATTCCATGTTCTAAATGCATATGTGGGTGAGGGTCACGGGATTTGAACATGTGACAGGAACAGTGATTTTACTGATATATCCATTCGCAATTACAAGAAATCCTCAGAGACACATGAAGAAGACATTATAATGACACATCTACATTCTTAGTATGTTGAGTCAACAGGAATATTTCACATTAAAGTTTTTTTTTTTAGTTTTATAGATTAACAACAAATGCATCCCTTTGCCCCAATGAAACCCTGAGAAATCAATATATAAATACCTGGAGGAGGCTGAAATTTTCTGAGAGAATATACTGGCCAACTGCTTGGAGCTCGCACTGCACTAGATCATCATCTGCGTCTGTTTTCCCTCCCAAGATTAATATGCAACAAGCAGCAGATTGTAGTTGAGGCAGCACAAGGTTACACTCATTATCCCATTGTATCAGCAGAATTAATGATCCATGGCCATCTCAGGCACTTTTAGCCAGTATCAAATTACCTTGCAAATGAGCTCCATTCGAGTGTGATATATACCTATTTCCTTATTTATCTAATGTCCATAATATATTTGGATCCACTGGAGAAACAAACCTCCTGTATTGTATTTTAGCAGCTTTCCATTGCTTTTCCCTCACCCAATTGTACTGCATTGGTGTACTGATGCATGCTGGGTGTGTATTTAGTAGAATGCTGACTGCAAGCAATTTTATGGCTAAGTCTTACCTCAGTATTATTATAATGTACTACCAAAATCTATCAAGAGAGAATAAGAAATTTTAAGAGGATAAAAATATTTATATAAATAGTTATAAGTAGAAATCAATATAAATTATATACAAAGGTAACATCATTATAAAAAGGCAGTGTATCAACATAAGGCAGCCAGAACAGCAGGCAGGTAAGCACTTTTTCTGAAATGCAATGGTCCTGAGACAGGGGACACTGATCATGCACGTCATGCTCCTGCACTGTTTTAGGTTGAGAAAACGTTGAAGTATACAGGCAGCTGACAGCATAAGACCCTTAAAACACCATTAAAATGCTTTTTTTCAGCAGATGAGGGCCTCCTATTTATCTTTACTTTCAAATTCAGTCAGACTGCACACTAATCGATTGACAATTCCTGTTAGCAAGAGAGGGATGATCATCACACAAAGAGAGAAGCATCTTTTCAAACTGCATCAATGAGAATTAGATCAGACTGAAGGTTTATAAGTCCTGTCTTTCCTGTGACCTGTCCAATCTTTTTAATGCAATATGGAAGAACATTTTGACCACTGCATTCATGCTCTATTGATATTAATTAGGCAATCCTGGCAAAATGATGTCATCTTCTCCAAGTCCCAGTATTGTTGATTAAAAAGCATCTGATCTAAAAGCTCTGCTTAGCATTTCTTTCTGCCATTATTTCCCTTTTCCAGGGATGCCAAAACCATCCCCCCCCCCCCCTCACTCAGAACTCAGAACTCGTGATGCTATCAGTGCTAGTGTCTTCTTCATTATGGCTTATTGATGGAATTACCTCTGTCTTGATATAGCAACTGCAAAGCTGCTTGTGCTTCTCATGGCAGCCTGACAAATGACCACTTCAGACAGGATGTTGATTAAACAGCTTAAAGGACCATTTGTCCTCCTGCATTGGATTGTGCAGCAACATTTTTTTCATGGCACTTTAGTTAGCTTTAATTAGCTTTTGGATACAAATTTACTTTTATAACACTTTGTATTTAATAATATTATTTGCACCTGTTATCAAACCTGTAATGCACTGCAATCAAGTAACTGAGCAAGGTCCACATGTTCCTGGTCTGAGCCAGTAGTAGCTGTTTCTCTGTCTTATTTAGATTGAACAGTGAACATTTCTCAGTGCTTAATTGTTGTCATTGTTGATTGCTTTGTTTTGGGGTCCAGCTTCTGAGTTGCTGGGGGCAGGTATAGATGGAATTTTATCTCCCAGTTTTGGTCAGGCTTTTTTATGTATTAGCAGCTTTGTTTCTATGTTTTTGTTAGCTTGAAGTCTGCAGTTCGTGTGCTGTGCATCCAGTGCCTGTAGCATGAAACTGGTTTAACAAAGTCAGGGTTAGAACATAAGTTTCAGCTTAACAAAACCAAACAAATGCATTCTGAAATAAGCAGTGTCACAATGCTGACTATCAACATACAAAAGCATGCTGGGCCGAATGGCCTCCTCTCGTTTGTATAGTTCTTATGTTCTTATGTTCTTATGCCGTGCAACAGTCAGCCAATCAATTGCAACAGGGATATGTATTTCACTGCAGCGGAACAGAGAATTATTATGGTAAATTATGAAATATTTATTATGTATTTATTATGTATTTATTATGTATAGTATGATAACAGCAAAAAAACAAAAACCACCACCATGGCTGCTACCAAAGCTAGAAAGGCAACCAATCAGCATAGGTGCAGTTTGACTGTGGTTAAGAAAATGCCAATAATTGTCTAAATTTCCAAACTTGTGCTTTGTGGTTTTTGTAATTATTCTTAATCTTTTTATACATATTCACAGTTGCACTGTGTCCATTCACCACCAGTGACTACAAGAGAACAACAATCTTATTACAGCAGTGAACGCCTCTTTTAATAAGAATTAACAAGATTTAGCACAAATGGTGGCAGGGCTCAAAACACAAATAATGATCAGTGTGCATCTCTGCCTGCAGAGATCAAAGGTCTGTGATTAAAAACTGCCTGGCTTGCTTTCTGAGTGATATTACAGCTGGAAGACTTTACTGCGGTCAGAGGAGTCTTATGGACAAGCAATTTCAAGAGCTTGGGAAAGCCCATTTGTTACATCCCGTTATCTACTGACTTCTTGTCTTTGATTAATCCAAGCACTGTTAGAGATCTATGAGGCAGAAAGATAACCTGCAGTTTTGCCCTGTAGCATGAATTATTGTGGTGATGTATCCCACTAAGAAGTAACCAAGCATTGTGATAGTGGTAAGCTAGCATTCCTGCTATTTACCCTCAAAGTTATCCAGCTAAGCAAGAAATCCAGCTTAATGATTCAGGCCCCTGCATCTTGTTTTTTTTGCTTCAGTCTTTTTGCTTCCTGTACACCTTGCAATGGAGCTGGTCATCCAGTAGCAGCAAATCCAGTTAGTTACATGATTCTTCTGTTGTGCGGTTGCTCCGTCTTTAGCTCTGGTTAGGAAAGTCAGTTAACATCTCTCACACTTATTGCATTTCTACCCTGTTGGCACAAAAGTAGTAAAGATTTATATGTTAGGTTTACCCGCATGCTTTGCAGTATGCTGTAAAGGCAGCATGTGTGTGTCGATATTATAAACAGATGTGTGTCTATTTATGCCAGTATGTTGTAAAGAGTGTTATGTCTGTGTTTTATCGTGTGGGCTTGAAGTGCGAGTAAATTGTTGACTCTTGTGTCTGTGCCACTGCTGGTTTACACTGGCAGTGAGTTGTCAGTAAAGGAGGAACGTCCATCCTGAAAGTGATGTTTCTCTATCTTGAAGTGATGCACTCCATTTCTTGTTAATGACATAAAAGCTCATCTCATTGGTGTCAGAAGTAGGTTTCCAAGTCAAACAAATTTGAAATGAACTTAATGTGAAGGTTTCAACAGATGAAGACCATAAGATGCCCTGGGAGACAGGAAATGGTTGTAGCCCAGAGGGGGACCTGAGTGACTGTGCCAACATGTCCAGCAGGGGATGCTCTGGCAGAAGCAGAGAGAGCAGCTCCTATCTCCACCAGCAACAATGCATTAACTTCCAACCACACCATGCCACCCACTGCAAAGTTGCACCTGCAACAACGGAGCAATCAGTGGAGATGAAGCACAGCCTGTGAAAGCCACCCAGACTGAGCGACAGTGGAGGTGGCATCCTTGCCACCACTGTGGTCAAGTCTGGAATTTCACATGAAATTGTTTTATCCCAGCCCCCCTCAACATTACTCAACACAGCCATCAGAGTTCTCTGAGCTGGTAGTGCCATGAAGGAGTCATTTCCCACTAATGAGCCCTCACCCCTATATCATCCAACAGGCTGGGTCAAAGGCATGGCCTTTACGTGGATTGCACTGTGAAAGGTACCCAATAGCGTGTCTCAATGGACACTAGGGATAAGTCATCGATGTGGACAATTTGAATTAGTTGTGATTTATAAGTTTGTGGTTTAATTGTTATGAGCTGTATCTCCACTGTTTGTGTACAAACTCTGCATGTGGTCTTCGAGCCAATAATAAACATTTTTGTCCTTGCTCACTCATAGCGTGTTGCATTTGTGAGAAATTTTGCAAAAATGAGTGAGGTGAACAAGAGCTGATCACCAGAAGACCTTAATCTATTGCTGTATACAAATATTTTGGTTTCCCTAGAGACAATATTGAGCAAAAGCAAGTGACTTCTCCACACTGCTTTGTGTTTATTGGCACAACTTATGACAACAAATGTAGGAGAATCTGATTATACAGCTGCTTTTTTATAATTACACTTAGGTTGTCATGGTAGTTGTTAAAATGGTCTAAGAAATTCTGTTCTGTGACATCTATTCTTAATTGTCAGTGAGAATTGTCAGTGTACCAGTATAGACCTTTGGGGGACTTAACCAAAAATTGAATCATCACAAAGATTTCAAATATCACAAAGTGAATGTTTCCAATATTGTTAAGCCCTAGTTTCAAGGCTATTTTTAATGTTTTAATGTGTTCTTTTGCAGCAGCAAGTGACGTCCCATTTTGTATGGAAATAAATTAACATAATTTTAAATTAAAATTAGTTTAAATGAATATAATAGATATAACTGCCCAGTGTACATACTATTAATGTTATTGTATGCTACTGTACTGCTGAGCTATCTTTAAATTCAGCTTCATTTCAGTTCCAAATTAATTTATTCAAGCTACTTTTTAATGCTCAGAAATTATACCTGTAATTATGCCTGAAATTTCCATTATCAGTGGAAATGGGGGCCACCATCAACCCCATCTTCTGGCATGTGGGAGGTGAGGGGGGGCAGCTTGCGTCTATCACTGGGATGTATACGCTGATCAAGGGGAGAAGGCCACTTGGCATCACACTGGTGGGGCAGACTACAGTGCAGGGAGTGTTATTAGCTGATATCTGTGACCCATGCATTATCGGATTGGACACGTTATATGTGCACTGATGTGCACTGATGTGTCCATGGCCACTCTCCAGCTTGACACTGGTGTGGTTACCCTTCAGCAAGATAGTAGCTGGGCGCAGAACCGACAAACACGGTGGCAGACTGTGGCTAAAGGGACCATTTCACTCCCAACTGTCCCGTAGGCCCGTGACATCCAATGAACCCCTCTAATGCAGTGTACAAAATATGGTGTGACAGTGGAATCCTCCCAAGAGATGGTGCAGACTGTTTACAAGCTATACCAGCATATTTGCATATGCCTGATGGTGGGAGAGTGATGCCAATTGAGAATGGAAATGGAAAGACACCTGAACGTTGTCGCAGCCAGGGGTGATGAGTGGAGGCCAGCCACACTTGTCCAACATTATATTGCGACTCGAGATGCCCGCCAATCCTCCTACAGACTAACTGGCCTGGATTGATAATGCACTAGACAATATCGCCAGCTCAATGTGATTTAGCTCCTTGGACTTCTGTAGTGGCTAGTGACAGGTTGAATTAACCTGGGCTATGGCATTTCTGGGTAATGCTGTTCGGCCTGTGAAAGAACCCAGATAGTTTTGAGAGTCTTAGTCCACCTCCCAATGAACCAGTGTGTTGTCCCTCTGATGACCTGTTGCCAATGATGCCAACTTAGAGAAAACCTGCTCACCATTTCTGTTCATCAGGCAGACCTTCCCCTTAACCCATGAAAGTGCTACTTCTGTAACACATGACAGAGTTCCTGGGCCACGTGGTGAAACGGTGAGGGCATGGCAGCAGACCCAGGAAGGATTGTAGCAGTTAATGACTGGCTCACCCCCACAGAACTCTGCAGCCTCCTGGATCTTGCCTCATGTTACTGTTGCTCATCACACTGAAGAGCATAAACAGAGATGGGCTACGGCGGTGAGAGCACAGACGACCATCCGTGGTGAGGAATCGGGGCCATTGATTACCATCAGCTGCATGTAGAGTAGGAGAATGACTCAGTGCTGGCTTGAGTAAGGAGTTGGCTGCAGGTGGGAAAGTGGGCACTTTGAAGTAGCAAAGATGCTGGAGAAGCTGCAGTGTCACTTCTGTTGACCTGGCTGCAGCCGGAACGCAGCAGTGCACAAACATTCACCACCCAAAAGGGCCTAAGCCAGTCCTGTGTGCTTATGCAGTCTTTCCATGTGAAATTACTGAGAAGTAAATAAAAATAAATATTCTCTCAAGTCAATAAAAAAAATAATAAAGATCCATTAAGATGCACATTTAGAAAATTAACTGGTTAGTAAATACTGGTTTATCTGTGTTCACCGTAACTATGCGCAGATGTGTACTGGCGCGGCTTCATCCGCCCCTTTCCGAATGTTGCTTGGGGGAATCACAAAAACAGACAAAGTTTTGGGACATATGCGTACTGAAACAAAAGACCCGTACTGAAAATTGTCAGTATGAATATGTGTACTGTTACACTCCTATTGAGCACCTGTCTTATGTTGTTTATTGTCACCTGGCCTGACCTGATTCCCAGCAACAACTGAAGATAAGGGTACACTGAGGAAACTGGGGGTTGTGACTCATTGACTGCAGTGATAATTCTGGCTCCCACCGTATTTTCAGAACTTTAAGGTGACCCTGGGGATTGCTGGTGATGGCTGACTGCGCAGGTGTGTGCAGTTTGACTCCACAGGGCTTACTCACATGCAGTACTCACAGCTTACTCACATGCATTACTCACATGCATGCTTTACAGTGTGCCATGAGAAAAAACCTCATGTAGAAACTGCCTTGCGATATAATTAATGACCTGTATGAAGGTACACTAGAATTCATACCAAATGTAAATTATCATAAAAAAAAGAATTTTGAAAGCTTGTAATACAAATTTGAAAAAGTTTTAAAATTAAATACTGACAGCCCATACTGAAATATTCACATAAGTATATGTGTGTCATACTTGGGGGTTTGAAAAGCCTGGAATTGTGTACCTTCTTCATACTTGAATGCATTCTTAATATTTTTAATGAAAAGAGGTTGGTTTGGCCCACAAAATAAAATAAAATTTCAGGGATTGTAGAGTGTTTAGTTGATGTTTGGATTGATTGTGGTTTTCTGATTGGTATTTTTCAATGGATCATTTTTACATTCTATATGGCTTCGGGATATTATTGATATATATATAAGATATTGTTTAAAATTCTAACATGTTTGATTAAGACACAGGAGACATCCTTGTTTTTAATATGCTGTAATGATGGTTACTACAGAAATGTGTGCAGTAACCAGGAGGGACCACCTACTGACAGAACACGGTGTGAGGAGAGCTCGGAAATGCATGAATGGAAGGAAGGCAGCAGACCCTGAGGGCATCCCAGGGAATGTCCTGTGCTGACCAACTACCCCTGTTGAGTCCCTGACTGAGTCTGTTTTCCAAACATACTCAAGATATCCACAAATGTGCATGTATCCAAGAAGAACAATCCAGCCTACCTAAAAGATTATTGTCATATTGAGCTGACCTCTGTTGTAATGAAGTGCTTTGAGAAGGACATCGTTTCTGCTCAGCTCATTAGACCCTCTTAAGTTTTCCTACCAATCCAACACGTGCATGGACGATGCTATCTCTTCACTCCATCCTTTTCCACTTGGTCCTCATGAAGAGAAACTATGTGAGGCTGCTGTTTATTGACTACAGTCCTCCTTTAACACAATAGTCCCCCCACTAGGCTGGTCATAGAAACTCAAGGACCTGGGACTGAGTTCCTCTGTCTACAACTGGGTTATGAACAGGGCTGGGTATTGGCACAGATGCCCTGATTCAATCTGAATCTGATTCACAAGCAAACGATTCTATTCAATCCGATTAAGTTTAAATTTGATATAAATCCGATACTGTGTGGCAACTTTTCATATTCGGAGAGATCTAAATGGAACATGGATTTACAAAAATTTACAAAAAATTGTGCAAACCACTAAAGAAAAGACCTAAGGTTTGTATACCAAGATCTGTCTATTTGTTTCCTTAAAAGCAAAACCAATCTGTTTCTTTCAAAGCACAAAAAATGACTACTGACTGAAAAGAATAGCTAAAATTAAAAATTAGCAAGTCTAAAATGCCATGTTCCAGAAGAACTTTAATTTAAAGATATGCGCGACAGGAAGTCTGATCCCCAGTCGGGGTTGAGACAGCATATCTGGATGAGGTGGAGGAGTGATCTTTGTGGTGCCAGGCAAACAGCTTGAACCTGAATGACCAAGGACATGGTTTTGGAATATGTACTGAAGACAGAATTAAAAATACACAGTACACAAATAAATATGTTAAAAAAAAGTATTCTGAAACACATAATATGATGCTAAAAATATGTACTTAAAGGTAAAGGTAACGATTATTTTCAAATTATGTGTAATTAGAACAGAAGGTATCGGATTGCATTGTAACAAGGCGGTCAAGATGGGCTGTTTCACGATGTGCAATGGCTGTGGATGTGGAATGGCACGTAGCAAGGAGGCACCGTGGTGTCCGGCAGCAACAAGAAAGAACGATTCTCAGTAGCATTTTTTAATACTGCATAGTGGAATAAGCTGGTATGAGTTGGTATACAAATGTGCTTCAGGATAGCACACGGACAGAATTGTTCATAATATTGACCAATTTTGCCAGCATCCTCTTTTCTGCTACAGCCCTGAGTAGGTCCAGGGGCTCCTGGGCTGTTTTGTCAACCCAGTCCAGTCTGCTGTTCAGGTGTGCATCCAGGTACTTGTAGCCCTGCACCATCACAATTTCTTCCCCCTAGATGGTGAGGGCTCCCTATTATACCCAAAGTTCACCACCATCTCCTTTGTCTTGCTGATGTTGATCT
>JAODUD010000087.1:82998-108753 GCA_026784285.1 Stomatorhinus walkeri | reverse complement strand
CTATTTACCCAATTGCACAGCCTTCAGAGCATGCATACCATGAATGCTGGGTCTTGTTTGTTGTCTGAGAATCTACTGCACCTACTGGTAACTTGTTTGCCATGTAGCAATAAAAAATATACTAAAAACCTGGATTATTCTGGTTATTCACATTGCACTGCTATTATTTTGAACAATACTGTACACCTTGTGATACTCATTAATTGTCTGCTGTGGTTGTAAAAGTTAAACATTTAATCATGTTTCTAAATTGATTGCATAGTTTTGCGTTCTTACATCTTAAACCTGCAAGGGTAGTACCCCTTTGGGAATAATGGTAGAGGAATCATAATGAATCATGTAATTTATGGCTTATTTAATATACTTGTGTTGAAGTACTGTCAATTGCTTGGCACAAAATTCAAATACTAACATTTCATGTTTGTTGAAGGTTCACATGTTCGTGAGAATGACCATATACAAGTGCAACAGATTACCATCATGCTTTCATTTGCAAAATAAAAATGATCATTTAGGGTCACAATGTAAATGAGATAAACCTCTTCCACATTTTGCTTACTGCCATCATCACTGTGGGCATAACCCCCTATTATTGATGGAGGAATTGATACTTCTTGCACATCTGCACCTTTTCTTTCGGGTTTCGAGTGTGGTGGGCATTGATGAGGGGAGAATATGTTTAATTCAAAAGCGGGTAACTTTTTGTCTTGCGTTCCTGATGGGAGAATAGACCCCTAAAGCTTTATTCATATGCAAGACAGCTGAGGTACTAAATAGCAACACTAACACTTTGGTGGTTATCCTCCATATAAACATGAGGGTTCTTACCTGGAAAACTATAACAAATGCCAATCTGGCTGCTAGCACTGCCCAGAACTCCTTAGAAATCTCATAGGGAGTCTGCGACCAGGGGGGTTCCCTGTAGTCTTTATACCTGAAGAAACATTGGAAGGTATTTTACACACACCGGTGAACAAGACTTTCAGGAAGACTAAACAGTAATTTTGTAGAGTTAAAAATCTAACAGGACTAAATTGTCAGTTTGGTGCCTACAGTAGTTCTGCATCTGTGTTTATTGTTAGCAATTAGCCATTGCGTAATTATGATCAAAATGATGCAAATCACACAGGACTTATAACAAAGGGTAGAACTTCACATTTAACTGGCTCTTGGGGACCTGTACCTGCAGATCTCCACCCTGTACCCCAGGTGCATAGGCTCTAGAGTGTCCTTGCCCTCTTCGAAGTCACTGACGTTGAAGTAGGAAAGGGTGTGGTTAACAAAGCCGTGCATGGAGCCATCTGGGCTGTACATGTACTGGTAGACCAGGCGGGGAATGAAGTCGGATGTGAATGATATCACGAATGCCTGAGGGTGACAGCAAACCAATGTAGTGATTTTAATGTCAAAGTGGGTGTTAAAGAATAATCTCCTACTGATATGGCAAAAACGCTATAGAAGAGAGTTCCAAACTAGGCAAAATACTATTCTTTTAATTCAATGTTGTGGTCACTGCATTTCAGTGATTACGGTACCTTATCTTAAACATCAAACCAACATTTGTTCATTGGATGAACGTGGGACTAACAGTATGGCCAGGAAAAGCCGAGTGCTGCTGGGCCTCCCCTGGATCACGGATTGTTAGCTAGCACAGAGCTCCATACTGGCAATGTCCGAAATACAGCTTCACAACCCCTGGTGGGCGGGATTATCACCCACTGTCAATCACAGGCTTTTTTCTGGTTGTGTTTTTTGTTGTGTTGAACCAGGCAGTTAGACAGCACCCTTCAATGTCCTTTCACCATGTCCTGCTGACCTAGATCAAAACGTTTGAATTTCTCCCCTTGGTGACATCACTCTCCAAATCTTAGTAAACTGTCTCTTCCCTTTTCCCCGTCCCTTTGCTATCAGCAGTAAGCCAGAGGGGAAGCCAACACCTTCCACTGCTCAAAACCCGTCACTAAATAAAGCAGATTGAGATCTTAGGATGGCCTGTTTGGACATATGCCCATTGCGGGGCTTAGAGGCCACAGGCAGCCCTGTGTCACAGCTGACCATATAAGGTGTGATCTTTGCCTGAGGGAGGAATATTTGGTGAGATTCCACACAAAAGAAATAAAACTGTGATTTGGATGGCTGTACATTTATACTTTTACAAAGGCCTTGCTTAATACAAGGTCACAGGACAGCAGGCCTTCAAAGGAGCAGAGGAGCATGTTGTTGTTCTCTGTTACAGTCTGAGAGTGAGAGAGAATTCATAACCTGAGTATCGCCCTACAATATATCCCCCCTCAGCATGTTGATCTTCATTCTTCGGCGTATAAAATTAAATGCCATAACTGAAGACTAAAACTACCAACAGGTCACTACTGAAGTACCAGTAATTGAACCACACATACCAACTGTTCAAACAGATTACTTACATTCACAATAACAGCCACTTTGCCAATCCCTCTTAGGATATTATACCAGATACCTGAATAAAAAGAAGAGATCGTCAGGGCTCAGTTCTAGATTTAGGGTTAAATTCACATTTGCTTCTTATTTTTGCAGGAGGATCATCCCAATCGCTACTTGGAAATGGAAATATTATGCAAATTATGCATCTTGAACTAGGCAACAACTAAAAAGACCCCGATGTCCAGAGAAGCAGAGAGGCTATATAAAGGGGGAAGCACCATAAATCTATAGTTATATTATTGTGTCCGAGAATCTAATGCTTTGAAAGGAAAACTGTACAATCTATTATATTTTAAAAATAATTTTGGAGAAATACCAGCATTATGTACAGAACTGCAAAACAAATTGACAAGGATTAGTTAAGGTTAAATCTTTGAGAGCCACTGGTTTATAATTCCAACTCAGATTACTTGATTAACATGATGACTGAGACAAGTGGTCACTGTGTTTGGGTCAAAAAATCTTTTTAACTTTCCAGAACACACTTACTACTAAATAATACAGCTAACACTCATGTCACATTTAACACACCAATGTCTTTTGCTCTCGCAGCTATAGGTCTTCTTAGCTCTGCCACAAACTTCTTGGCATCGAGACGGATCTCAATGATGTTGTTTAGCAGGGCGAAGAGTGGAGCCAGTGGAAAGGACGCCACAAAGAGAGTGACAAAGCCAAACTGGATGACTGCGGAAACAGAAGTACTCCTGTTAAAATCACCCATATTTAAGTGGTACACAAATTAGTGGAGAATCAAGGCAAAAAAAAAGGGTTGGGTGTCATCGTGTGCTTTTTCCAGGGTGTAGCATAAATATCATTGTATGAATGTCGTACACAGAAGGCAGAGAGGATATGCATCTGCAGGGATGACCTGAGGGATCGGGGGGGGGGGGGTCAGGAGGTCACCGTGAGGAACCACCAAACGGAATTATAAAAGGATTATAGTAAATATTAACAAAATATTCTCATTTCCAGTTTCAGTTTGACACAAAATTTGTATGCATATTCCTATAGGCTCTGCAGGTCAGGATTCTGAGCCTGTGATTATCCTGTGGTTGGCAGACTGATGTCACTGTCGGGCTGTTAACCTCAGCTGCTCCAGGGGTGCAGCAGGCTGTCCAACCCTGCAGTGTCACCCCCACTCTCACTGCTAAATATGACTGTGCGTCTTATGGAGAGCCAAGTGGGACAGGTGAAAACACAGTTTCTTCATAGGAAGAAGTATCACTATTCTATTCTATGAATACATAATGTTACAGTATACTAACATGCACATAGCTACTACAGTATCAAGTTGCTCTTAATTGCAGAATTTGTGGACATTTTACAAGGAGCGCCTATGCAACTCCACCGCGGCAGCAGCCTCTCACAGTCTTGGAATATGCATGTGTGGCGTGAGCAGGCAGAATTAACATCGCAGCAATGCTGCACACAGTAGAGTGTAATGCAGGAGCTCCCTCTGGCAGCCCTTAGTAGGAAGATCAGGGACCCAGAGTGCCAGTTCAGAAGTGGCATCTGTCATCTCCATCATCCAGGCTATCAGAGTGGTACCAAGTGATTCTCAGGGAGATTGCCAAGTGGAAAACAAAACTAGAGACTTTATCTACTTCAGAGGCAGCCACTGCAGGAAGTTTATCCTTCAGTTCCATTTGTTGGGTTCTCAAGGTGACCTTGTGTAGCTTATGTGCAGGATTGAATGGTACTATTAGAGTTGGAGGATAAGTTGGGGGGCAATCTACCGTGCTACATTAAACTCAAGGCTGGCCACTACACTTCAGATGGAAAACAGTGCTCAGCAGATGCTATGGTCCACAGGCTAATACACCGTTAGCTTGGGGAATGGGAGGTGTATCGGGGGAGCTAAATGGTGGGACAGAAGACAAAAGGGACAGCAGGATTAAAAGGGCCTGATGGCTGGTTTGGCTGGAAAATAAGATATTCTCTGTGAATGTGAATTCTTAGGCGTTCCAGTGAGTGCTGACAAAGTGTAAAAAGGAGGTTTTCCTAAGCTTGTCCTTCTTAGTACTGCATTTATACAGTGACAACAAGAGCCTTCCAAGAATGAAATGGAATTCCACATCCCGTAAAAACACCTTCTGTGTATTTTGAAATTGTACTATACTAAGCTGATTTCCATTTTTAGATGGCATTTAATAATGCGGAGAAAAACCATCAAAATCATGTATCAAAAAACAAAACCTGCTGTAGTGGGTTAAGCTAAAAGCCTTTTGTAGCAAAGGTTACAACAATTAATTGTTTTACGTGACATTTATAGTGCACCTGGTGAATTGAGTTAAATATACTAGTCTTTATATTTCTAAATATATATAAATGACAAAACTGAATAAATCTCTAGTGTCCAGCTGAGAAAAGAAATTCTCTCAAAAGATTAAGCCCATTGATGTAGTTAATTTAGCCTTTCAAAAAGGACATACCAATAGATCAAAATACTTTCAAAGTGGGCTTTACCTTAATCTACCAAGCCACAATACTATTTTTATTGATTTCAGATCGAAGAAAACTAGACTGGCAATTACAGAGAGTCTCAAAGCTCCCCAGAGATGATTAAAGTTCAGCTTTATTATATCCTCGTCATGCAGCCTGTTAAACTAAACAACAGCACCTTAATTCCTAGAAAGTCGGGGCTGTCAACATGACAGTGTATTCCCTGAACAGTCCCATCACCTGCTGCTTCCATCTGATCTGTACTCCTCACACACACACCATCCTGTACAATTTCTAGTAGTACTGGTTGGACCAACTAGAAATGTGGAAGTAATAAATGAGTTAGGAATTGGAATTGGAAAGAACTAGATTTAAAAATATGTTGATTTGTAAATACTGTTCCTGTTTATTGATAATAATCTTGTGTATATACTGTACATAAGAATGTTCATTTTAGAACTCCTTTTAATTGTGAAAAAGGAACATGTGACTGTAATCAGGCAATTAAGTCTTATGCAATTTATGAGGATTACAGTTTGCACCTGTCCTGCATATTGTGCTGTTAGTCCATATTGAAAAATAAAATGCTGTGTCCCATTTTAAACCAATATAGGATGTGATATGGCTCTCATTTTCTAACAGTGCGATTGTGAGCTGGATTTAATATTTCATGGGTACATTAAACTAAAGAATGATTTAGTATAGCATCAACAGCACTATTTTAAAATATTCCTGTCATGTTTTCTCTAATAAAACAGGAATGTGTATATAACTATTAATGATGGAGTTCACATTTAAACAGCTCTGTATATAAAAGAAAGATTATTTAATCTGCTAAAAACCTTTACTAATAAGAACTGAACATTCCAGCTATAATCATAATATCAGGTTTCATACAACAAAGGAAATACAGGGTAACGATCTTGCTGTCTAGTGAGGATAGTGGACAGAGGGCAGAGTGTTCGGGGGGGGGGTGACCACCCAGAAGCCAAGGGGAGCTGTGTTTCCAGCCTCATAACTTACTCATTTCCATGTACTCAGGGGTGAGACCAGCAAAGGGCTCCAGGAAGTGATCCGTCTCGTAGCGCTGCAGTTTCTTCTCTCGCTGCTCCTCTTCCTGAAAGGCGCCCTTCTTCATCTTGATGTACCTTATCAGCTTTTTGAGTTTGCTGCAGGGAGGGGAACATGACGTCAGATGTTCCTAAGCTATAAAGGATTGTTACTGAGGTTCCTGGAAAACCCTTCGCCTGGAACTTCAATTCTAGGCCACACTCCCCCTTAGGGATTACGGACTCAAGTCACTCAATGGCTTTACATTCTGGATCTTATATGCTGTTTGAGTGTCATGAGTATACAAATTTTGGTGATAACATATAAATGTCATGGAAAGAACAGTGACATTTGGACACTTCTAATGGCAAGATGCACTACAAATCACTGCAAGCAAAATCTGCTATGAGTATAATGCAACATGACCAAACTTTTCCAGGCATCGGCAGCTTAAGTGCGACGTGTGATGGGACTGATGAAGGAGTTTGGCGTGGAGGTGAGCCGGAGTACCATGCATACACAGAATGGTTGAGATCTGCACTCACGGGATTCCGATCTCAAACAGATTGTTCTGGATGAGCTGCTTGCCGAGCATGGTGATGCTGAGTTGGATGCAGAGCTCCATCAGACAGCCACCGTGGGTACACTGGGGGAGGGGGGAGGGTCACCTTACCACACCAATCACAGCACCAGCACGATCATTATGTCAGAACTACTGGTGAAAATAATATCATAAATAATGTTTAAAAATTATTTTTAGAAGTTTTCAAAAACAAAATATATTGGCTTTATCATCAACATGAACTCATATTAAATACATCTACATATATATTAAAAAGTAACCATTAATATGACAAAACAATGGCTGAATAACATTTTAAAAAATCACCACACATGATCATTTTTACCTCCTCCATCCGATAAGATTGAAAGACATATAGGTAACTTCCAGGACGACCAACAAGCCTTCAGGGAAATAAGACATGGTTTGATAGAGGTACATTTCTCGATAGACACAAGTATGTTATAAGTGCAGCTCAGATGTAGAAGTGACACAGAAAGACACATACCTCCCTCTGAAGAAGGCGATGTAGATAATGGGAGTGAAGGCATTCACAAACTTTAAGATGAATGTTTTGAAGATCAGTCTCTCCTCAAAACTCTTGTCGGTCTTAGGTACCTCTGTTGATTGTGAAATTGGTGAAAATGATCTAAAATCAGCTTTTATCACTGAAAATATCACAGGAATGAACTTTAAGTCTGCATGCATACTTTCATTTCCTCAGCCAGCTTCAACCATCAGGCTTCTCTAAAATGCTGCACGCTGATCCATGAACTGCATATGCATACAGACATCGATTAGTGTGAGCAGCATGGAGAAACTGACCGAGTACGGTGAGCCAACGGGCCACAGCCCCGTACACTTCATCCAGGATGATGATAACCACCAGGTTAATAATTGCAGCTGTGGTCTTGACTGTCACCCTCACGTTGGAGCGGGTGGTGGGGTCAGAGCTCATGTTCAGGGCCGATGTGGTGGATATCCTGTACACAATCACTCCAAACACGATGGCAAAGGTCACGCCGATCTAGGGGGTGGAGATGATAACAACAACAATAATAATAATAATGTTTTATTTACATAGTGCCTTTCTCACACTCAAGGATGCTTTACAATGCATACAATCCAACTAAAAAACAAACAAAATCTTCAACAAAAACAAACTTACAAACTGGATGATGTCAGTGATTAGCAGCAGTTTCTTAGGCTTTAATAAGTCCTCACATAACACAGTTTATATTAACATAGCATGAAAGCAACACTGTATAATATTTTAGTGCAATAAAGTTCTCATCAATAGAGTTTACTAAAACATATATGCTAGTGTAGCAAAGTGGCATACTCACCATGAACAACATCATGACAACGTTGGTCATGTAGGCTGGAAGTCTGTCTTTACAAGTCAGTTTTTCTTTTTCTGACTACGAGAACGTAAATGGCAAAGGATAATGTTAGTGTTGGTGTGTCGATTCCACCACAAATGCTTACTGATATTCTGATGGCCCATTACAGACATTGTCTTCCCATGCTGGGTGTCTCTGACTAACAGACAACTAATTACACTGCGACATTAATTACAAGAAAACTTCATTCTTCATGTTGATCCTCAAAAATCTAGTTATAGTAAAAAATGTACCTTAAAAATATTTCACCATTAAATTATATTTCAGAAACTATTCAACAGAAAATGAAATTATACAATGTGCTCATTATAGAATAAATGCTCATTCTTGATCAAAATCTGCAGTAAAAATATAACTAATCAAATAATAATCTTAGCCAGCTGTTTTGCATCAAACATGGACTGGTAAAAGGACTGTAGTAAAACTTGCAGCTCCAAATATGATCATTTGATTGTACCTGCAATACACCCAGCACAGTGGTGACTGGGAGAATACGCTGTTAGATCCCACCAGTTATTAAAAAGATACCGAGGAGGACTAAACCAAGCACTGGGGATGTGGATATCCTATGTACATGACATGTATGTATATCGAGGAAGATGTTGCATTCAAGGGAACATCATGTTTTGGCAAAATAAATAAATAACAAAAACATAATCATCCTCCCCTGAATACCCCATACCTTCTGTGAATTCTGATCCTTCTTTAGCGACTTCTGCATGACTCGAAACTCATACTCAGCTCGTGGATGATCCTGCATGTAACATGCAATACAGACACCAGAGGACGCACATATTTTGGTTACTACTGGTTTCTACCAGTCATAAGATATTAGCATATTTAATGATTATATCATAGATCTCACATTGTATTATATTGACTATATGGAACAAAAAAAAAAAACTTGTGGATGATTCTTTACTGTAGGTTTCCCAGTAATTTTATGAGTAGTTACTGGTTTATTACATGAAGAAACATAATTGAGATGTGCCATGCATATTTTTTGGTGGATGAAGCCCTGTCCATATTTGTTGAAGTATCTTTATCATGTCATTTATTCCAGAGCAGTGCACTGAAACCACCAAAAAAATGATAGCACAGTCCCATCAAAGAAAGGCAGGGTCAACCCATGAGTGTGGAAAGAGGGAGAGTTCAGTGATGCTCCTGGTGTTTGCTGTGCCCAGCAAAGTGCAAGGCTGTGGAAATGCTCAACAAATAGGAAGTGTGCAGCCAGCTGGCACTGATGGTGGACATACAGTACTGTGCAAAAGTCTTAGGCAGTAAAAATGATGCTTAATCTCTCTGTTCATAAAAATATGACATGTCAAACTGGTAGCGTAACGATTGCAAAGCCTCTCCTGAAGTCACCCCAGGATTTTCAACAACCATCCGACACACATGCATTTTATGACTTGACCACTAGCACACCTCATATGGCTAATCAGTACCTCACTAGTTTGTAACAAATTTAATTGATTAAGTGAGCTGGTGGTGAAATTTAACAAACACATGGAAGGGATGAGGTGCCTCTGAGGAGAGGTTAGGGAACTGAAGCGGTGTTCATCTAGTCATCCAACTAGATATTAGTATCTTTTTGGCAAACAGAATAAATTTCTATTACTTGCTATTGTTTACTTTTAATTTACATATATTGTAATGTTACATTTTTTTAAAGTGTTTTTTGTTTTTGTTTTGATCAAACATACATTTACTACCCACGTAAGTAGCTCTAAACATTTCCTTTGACTGTAAAACGTTTGCACAGTACTGTAGAACAGAGTGGTTCAACTGCTTGGATGGGGCCATAAGCAGAAGAGGGAAATAGGTAAGACCATAAAAAGGCGACTGGGGAGCATTAGCTCAATATGTGAGGTGAGGAAGAGTCCCAGAGAATCTGCAGGGAGCAGCTGCAGAAAGAGAGGCTAGGATGAAGCAATCGGCCTCCAGACAGACATGAAATAATGCAAAAATGTAATGCAAACCTTTAAAGCTTCCTTCAAGAAAACCCGATGAGAAACATGGAAACGAAAGACAAGACAAGTTTATTGTAGAAGTTTACTTAAGATTTTTGTTAGGAAGCTTGTGTAATTCACTTTTCCTCTCTTAAGTTAGGATAGGAACTTTGAACTGTTCTGAAGTGGCCTTTGTCCTAAATAAGGTCCTAACCTTAGTTACCATAGTCACCAAACAGTTAAGGTAAGATCTGCAAGTTAGGAAGTGTCTGTAATACGGTGCCAGATTCCTGTATTTCTCCTCTAAAAGTAATTCATAAGATCTTCAAGGATCTCATTCAACTTCCTGTGCATGCAGATGTAAGGAGTCACTGTTACTGATTTCACATAACTATTACTTAAAAATAACTCTCACTGGCCACCATTCACACTTGTGACATAATGCCAAGGTAGACAGTGCTGGTCAGGATTGAGGGGTCTTCATAAAAGGAAAGTAAACACGATCCCCAACATGACAGACAAGGACAAGCATATAAAGGCATTCTTTCTCTTGCTCTCTCACCTCTTCGTCTTCAAAGCCTGTCAGATCCCATATGTAGTTCAGTCGCATCTGTCTTCTTTTCCAGTGCTCCATGAACATGGCAGCTGCAATACACCATGGAGTACATTTATTTCTATATTATGTTATTATTATAATTAATATTATAATATTGTTGCCCCCTTCTTGCCATTGTCATTTATACAGCCGTATATTTCATGCAGTCAAAACTAGAAAAATAAATTATCTAATTCTTACAATTTATAGTTTTCAAAGGTTCTGCAGAATGAAATTCACAATCCTTGGAAACACCCACATATGTACAGGTGAGAGTGAATCTTGGGGTGGGACAGGGTCAGGCATTTATCCAGGACCCCTGAAGCATTTTTTCAGGATTAAGAGCCTCACTGTGATGCGTCTACTCTGCCGACCGTGGGATTCGACTGGCGACCTTCATATCACAGGCACAGAAGAACCAATCTCCCAACACACTTGATTCCAGACTGAACTGAATGAAGCTGTCGATTCACTTAACCCATTGTGTCGTCAGTTTCCTGCGAATTCTGCATTTCCAAACCATTTCAAGCCTTCTTTTAGTGTATTATGACCAATGCACAGAAAAACAAACACTGCCATTTTACCCTTATTCAGCACTAGTGTCAAATAAACACAATAAAAGGTGGCTTTGATTTGAGGATGCACCATGCAATCAGACAATGAAAGCTTTTTATTAGAACAAACCTATTTCTAAACAGAATGCTCTCCAGCAAGTTTTAAAGTACACTTCGGACCCTTTATTACACTCAGACATAACAGCCTGTCCAAATCCTTGATAAAAATACTTCCGTTACATACATCTCTCCTCACAATAACATCCACAAGACACACTCACACTCATAGTGCAGGACATTAAATCATCCTCTGGAAGTGAACCCACAGTCCCATACTGCGCTCAAGTCAATTGCTTCCTACAGTCGTTCAGTCTCTTGACAATGAGCAGCACACAGGCATGAAAAACAGAAGTGGATCCCCTGGCAGACTCTGCCTGCCCTCTCACTCTCAGAGAAAACACACGGCCTGTCAGCACAGTGCTAGCAGAGAGATGACAGAGAGACGCAGTGCGGTGACCACGGCAATTCTTTACAGAAATGCAATTATTTCAATTCATTCACTGTAATGTTCATTTTCAAATTTATACTTAATTATAACTTTCATCTCTTTGCCACGGGTAAAGATAATACATAAATGGAAACATTTCCATTAACCATTTATATTCTTAAAGCCATTTAAGTATTTAAAATATAGTGAAAAAGTATATGCTAGCAGAGAGACAGAGGAAAGCTTAAGTTATCTGACTAATGTCATGTATGGTGGCTTAATAAGCAGCACATTTGGCTCAACGGGGTCTGTTTGACCAGAAAATAATACCATTTCAAATAAATATTGAAATTTGATTGAACATGGCGGATTGTCTCTGACTACACAGCGTGTAGTTAGACTATAGAATAGTCTTCCTATTAGTGTAGCGCAAGCTAAAACCCTGGGGTCCTTTAAATCAGAGCTAAATCAGAGCTAGGATTTTAACAACAATGAGCTATTAGTTAAGTTCCCCCCAAACGAGCTTGATGGGCCGAATGGCCTCCTCCCTTGCAAATTTCTTATATTCTTATTAGGGACTGCTCCAAGATAAGAGTAAAGCTACCAATGGCAAAATTGTACTGATTACAGACAGCAGTGGCGGTAGGGTCAGGCAACTGAGACTTAAGCACGAATGTTTTCAACAAAAACCTGAATCAATTTTAACCATGTTTTGTTCGTTGTTTGTTGTTTGTTCGTGTATAATGTGGTCGTGTTGTCATGAAATACCAAATTCAGAGCTGTGCACAAAGTAACAGTATAGATGAGCCCAAGCACATTTACTAAGTGTAAAAAACGCTAAATGTATCATGTGAAACAAGTCACATAAATGATGGACCCCCTTCCGGTCTCTGGGCTCAGTCCCAAATGACACCTGGTCACGGATCAGGGAGCAGGGAGCTTGTGCACGTACCCCATAAGGCCATGAAGATAGAGAAGAAGACCGTGGCGGGGTTGTCAAAGAGGTGGCTGGCCCTAGCTGTACCACAGGCCATCACAAGATTCCAGTAACTGCAGGCGCGGTCACAGAGCGGACACATGGTGACGTTGTTCCTCTTGTCACAGATCTCCATGCTGGTGGGAGGACGACATTGGCACACAGGAAAAATGACTTATTAACTGAAATCAGGATGTTCCTCAAAAAACGTCATGATTCTTGACATTTAAGCCCATGATGACATTTTGCTGAATGGTAATCAGATAAAGGCGAACTGAAGCGACATATGGCTGTTCATTGAAATACATCCAGCAGAAAAAACTTACACAATAAACTAAATCAAAAGTTTGAGTAAACCTGCATGAAACAAGGTGTTCCACTTGTATATTAACATTCAAAATGTTATGATATGTGCATTTATACCGTTAGGAAACTATGAGTAGCTGCATTCATACATGATTTACGTGATTTTAAGAAAAACTGAATTTACCCACAAACACAAGATCATGTGATTGCTGTTAGTACAGATGTTTCAGTTCTGGGAGGGAGCATGACACAGGCCTAAGCTGGTGAATCACTGTAAAGTGGCCATTGTGAAGGGCACACAATAAGAGGGGGAGACTTGTCTAGGGCAAAGAGATACTACATGTCTGAGGAGTGCATGTCAGTGTCATGGACTGATAAATCAAATTCCGAGAATTTATCTACTGTGCATTTACAAAATGTAGAGATGGTGACGGCTGTATGTGTAATTCCCAAGCATGGAGAAGAAAGTGTTGTGGTCTGGGGCCTACTGGCCATCTTCACACCATCGATGGCAATCTCAACCAGTATGGCTATTTTAGCATACAATTTCAAAGGTATGGCATGTCACCAGTATTACAGATGATTCGTTCTTCAGTTTTCAGCAACATAACAACCCAAAAGATGAGGTACAACTAAAAAAGAAGACGACCAAAGGTCAACTCAAAATAATGACAAGGCCCATCCAGCCTCCAGGCCTCCATCATTGTCTACCAGAGGTGGAAATTTCAGGTCCAGAAAGTACAAATCCAGACCAAGGTTTTGTTTCAACCAACCAGTTGAGTACTCTGTGACTGTGAATTTTTATGCTCACCTGGTTGGTTGAAAGTAAATCATGGTCTGGATTTTTACTTTCTGGACCTGAAATTGCCACCTCTGTTGTGTACTTGTGTGAGGCTAACTGGACTGAAGACTCAAAGCAAAGCAGCCCACAAGCACCCTACACTTCTGGGAGCTGCTGCAGAGAAGCTGGGAAAGGTGCCATGCGACTTCCTGCTGAAACATGTTTGCTGAATGCCTCTTGTTAGTGAAGCTGTTACTTCACTAATGATGGTCATTTGGAGAAATCCAAATTAAAAGAAAAATGTCTTGAACGCTGTTTTGGTACTTTTTGTTTTGTAAATAACATCCATTAAAAAGCTACACTATTCAGTAATTATACTGAAACAGTTTCAGTCAGGATACCTCTGAAACACTTCAGCTGATCAAAGCTTTCCTGAAAATCAATGCAATGCAACACATCCATCCTCATAAACAGAGAGAAGAGGCATTAAGGCTGATGTACGGATGCTGTGTATGTATACAAATATTATCATATTGAAGCTGAAATCTTAAAATTTATACTAAGACTGTCACTGTCATTAGAAGTTTGCCAGACTAAAATATTTGCATTGTGACAGAAGGATGGAGTGTATAGCACCCTCAAATATATTCGTGAAGCATACTCCATCTTATAGCGGAAACGAAAACCATTTCATTCCCAGTATTCATACCATCGTTGAATTGGAGCTGTTAGAATAAATGGTCCAAGCCTGACTCAGACAGCAGGAGATTCCTGCTAATGCTCATGGCGGAACTGAGGATCACATAATGTTGAAAACACGGCAGATTATGTCAAAATACATTGATGTGGATGAAAACCAGAGGGAAGTCTGGCAGGAAGGACAAATGCTACTCATCACATATCGCCCCCGCTGTCACACACATCCCTTTTTACTCAGGCTTTTAGCACACGGGCAGAAAGCAGTTTTATCACTGCTTTATTACACATACCTGGTTTGTGGAGATCTATGTACATGGATGGAGCATCCATTGTAGTTTTTTGCATTGCATAAAAAGTTTTACAGAATCATTAGGGAGTCCTTAAGTGCTGTGGGGCATGGCTGCCTTTACAGCAGCTTCACATTTTTGTCAGTGTTTAAGTGTTTTTTGTTGTTTTTGTAGTTTGCTGTGCTTTAATTGATTTTCAATGCTGCAGAGCTTTTGTTTCTTTCAATTTCCTTTGAGATTAATAAAGTATCTATCTATCTATCTATCTATCTATCTATCTATCTATCTATCTATGCAAGTTGGCAAGCAGCAAAAGTGATTTTTATATAAACCGTGTTTTGAATTTGGTATCAAATTCAGACTGAACGTATATTTGTCATATAACAATGATGTTCTATTTTCAATTAAAAATGAGTTTATAAATCATTTGTAAATCATTACATTCTGTTTTTATTTACATTTTACACACCATCCCAAATTTTGGAAATGGGGTAGTATGACTTCATTATGATTTCATTAGAAAAACCTGCTAGTAGGTCAGACTCCTGTCATAGCAACATTCATCATCATTCCAGGAGATTTACGAAAATGTCAGATACCTGGGAATGTCATCATTCACCGTAACACAGCCGTACAGGAAGACAATGACCCCAACCACGGAGGCAGGGATTAGCATCTGGGTATATACACCCAGCCATGCGAAGTAAAGACCGATCTTCTCTCCAAAGTACTTCCTGGAATACAATTACAATGGGGATAGTTTAAGGCATGTGCTGAAAAAGGGGGAAGTCGGACGGTAAACACAGCACGACATGCATGTGAGCAGCCTTACCTGATCAGGCCAACCGGTTGGTACTTGTAGAAAACACTGTAACTCGCCCACTCTTCATATAAGAGCTGCAGGGGGATCAGAAATTTTAAACATATTAGAAAAACTCCTGTTACTTTCACAACTAAAACCAATACAAATCCTGAGGGAAGGGTAATTTTATATAGAAAATAACAGACACCATTGTGTTTCATATTGTCTTGGTCGCTCTCCTCTCTCAGGTGAGAGGAGATCGCAGTAATGACTTGGTATTGTTTGAATTTTATGGATTTTGATTCCGGTTCTGCTTATCCATTCCCTGTTTTGATTCTATAAAGGTAAAAAAAGGAGGACAAATGTTTAACAAAAAATATCTTTATTCTGAACATTTAAAATGTCCCAGCAGCAATGGGAGTAAAATGCTAAATAAAGTGCATTGAGTGCAGCGCACAACTCGTGCCTGCAAGTCATTCACAAAAATCCTTGCAGTTTAATAAACAGAGAGCTATAACTTAACTATGCCATTGTTTCTGTTCAATTGTCTCTACCTGGGCAAACAGCTGCGGTAATAAATATGAATGATAATCCCCTGGGGAACTCCCCATGCCCAAATCAGCCTGTTAATGGGCCTGTCTAGTGTGGAATATGAGTGTGAAACAAGACAAGAACATATGTAATTTGTAGTTTATCGGTTTGTTTAAAGCAATAGGAATGGTAAGTATGACAGAATATGGAAATCAACTATTTTAGCATGATTAAGAACAATCATCTTATTTTGTGCTAGTCTTTAAAACAATTTCTTCTTAAAAACAATCCTCATTACTATCAAACTTCATCAGAGGATGAATTAATTTCATCACTGCTGTTGAGAAACAACTTGTTGCCGAACTTCTTCAGTGCAAAATGAGTAAAAATAGCAAATAGCAAATAGTTTTGTCGTTCTTTGTCAGGGTTTCCACACGTGGCATATTAATAGCTGTTTGCGCTTTGGGTGGGTGACAAAAAAAATGGTTAACTGATAATTTTAAGGATTTCAAATAAAAGTTGATGTTTTCGTTTGTTGAGGGTGGGTGCATTTGACAGAAGACACATTAAGGGTTTTAATGATATTTTTCTTAAGTCTGTCTGACATTATTTTGTTATTATTTTGTTGTCACACACTTCAGAAAATCTGTCTTGAGAGAAAAAAAGAAGGAGCATGGATTCAATGACAATGCTGATTTACTGTATTATTTTATAGATAACGCATTTTAAAGTAGACATTAAAGGTTCTGATTACGCATTTAAAAACATTTTGTAAGTTACGGCACGGCCGCCTTAACCGACTTGTGGGGGATAAATGGGCGTTGGCTTTGGCCAAAACAACATCAATTTAGGTAATGTCAGCAGTCCTGAAATTTAAGAATAGATTTGATATGTGTAAATTGTTGATGTTTACATTAATAAAGTGAAACTAAACTTTTGACCATTCGTTCCTTCACACTGTCATCGCACTTGCTAGCTTGTTGCGCATTAATGCATGACGTATGCAGGTAACGGCATATATGTAATGTTTAGGAACCCAAAAGCAGAAATGGAAATTAGAAAGAAAAAATTATTTGGGTACCCGGTACTGGGTATTTTCTTACCAGTTCTAATTTTCATAAGTGTCCAAACGCTGACATTAAGTGAACTAGGCATTATCGCATGTTCAGGCCTATTCTTACAAATACGTCACTAAGACATGAACATATAAATCTGGAGGCACTGATGCTAGTTTTGTGAATGTGTGATCTGGCGGCCGGCTATCTCAGGTTATCTGGCACACAGTGGGGGGCAGGGGAGGGGGAGGTCAGCCTAATTCCATCTGCAAGCGTGTTTTTGCATACTGGGTCAGGGAACATGCCAGGCCTTATGAGTCACGTCTCAGCTCACACCCGGCCTGCTGGCTTCTTAATTTTGCCTGATCAGTGGTGGCGCTGTTGGCTACGGAAATCTAGCCCCCATGTTTTTTGAGTCTCAAGGCTAAGATGTTGTTTCTGCATGATTTCCTTTTTATCACTGTAATTTTAGTATGGCCACAAAAATAAAATAAAAAAATTACTATCCTGCAATCCCATCCTGATATTGTGACACAGACACCCTCTTTTTGTGTTGCCTCCTTGTGGCAGAAATGCCACCCCCATTATCACCCCCATATCATATTATGTCACGCAGCATATCATATTCATCAAAGCATATTCATGGCCAGCAAGGCACCGCCCTGCAACAGACTTGGACTCCCTCTAATGGAAAGCCATCAATTACAATTACAAGCTTTAGCACAGGGCTGGCCATTCTGTCATATGCTAAATAAATAATCTGTCCAGAATACTAAATTAGGAATAATTTTGCCTCAAGGACATTCTTTTTTGTGAGGGATTTTCTGTAATAGTTCATTAATGAATACCGTGTTTTTTTTCATGAAACTGCACCGTAATGAATTAGGAGTCAATAACGCCCAGCTGTATTTACACATAAGGGTTACCAGTAAGTTAATGACAGAGGGAATTCAAGGTTGGTGATAGTGGATGGCAGAAACCCTTAGCAGGGGATTCCTCATTACTGTGCATTGATATCCTGTAATGACGAAAGAATGGATTTGATGACATTACCAGGTCTAATGGTCGAGAGATCAATGATCACAGGCCAAGGATAGGTATTATGGTGGTTCATGGAGTTAAGTTGTACAGAAAAATTGTACCTCTTGGCATTTTATCCAGATTGCCCCATTCCTTGTAGGCTGTGTTTCAAGGGACAGGTTTCAGGCTGATTACAGAGCAGTATTGTGTAAGATGTTGTGAAAAATATACATAACAATATTAGCAAATTTTGGTGACCTTGGGTCTCATGAAAACATATCATATTGGGTCCACAACCCAGACCAATCCTGGTCTGTCCCAGTTTTGTCCTACCTTTCCCCTGCTCTACAATGCTCCTGTAGGTGAGGCTGCTGCAGTACAACTCCATGGCATTATATGTCAGTCATGGCTAGAGTGTAGACCGTACTTTCTACAGCAGGGCACAGAGCTTGTGGCTGGAGGTGAAAGGCCCGGCCATGGAGAGCTGGCTTGTTCACACTACTCTGTCAGCAGGCTCCTCAACAGCTGTTCTGTTTAAGACTCTCCCCCATTAGTTTCAACATCGGGGTTATATAACAAGGTGCTCATGGGCTGAGGAAATCCAGACAGCACTCTAGGAGCAACTTATTAAAGAGATTTCCTTTGTGACAGTAAACATATGTCCAGACATGTACTCAGTGATCCTTGTCTGTGGAGAGGCTGTGTTACTGGTGCCAGCATGCTTCACTACCAGGGCTGGGTGATAAAATTGTTTAAAACAACGAAAACGAACTGTCAGGCTTGCAGTAACATTGGCCAGGAACAGAGAGAGGTGTCCATTCTAGTGGGACCCTCACTTCTCACTGGCCCATGCATTAATACTGTGGAGGATTGAAGTGGTACCTTTGTAGAAAACTCTGCATGGGTCTTACCTTTCTGTCATTGGGGTCAGCATTTTCTCCGTCAATGTCCCCCTGCAATGAAGATAAGACTAACTGTACCCAAGGTGATAAAAACGCATCAACAGAGGAATAAGGATTGTGTCGAAAATTCAGTCAAAAAAAACGTACTTAAGATTTAAGAATGGTGGTACCCTGCACTGTAAAGTCTAGCACATGTACCACCTGTTGCAAATGCCAGGAAATATATTTATCCCTTGACAGCTGTAAATTCAAAACCAGTGATAAATACTTACATCATGCAGAGGATAAGCATCCATATATACCCCATTAGCAAGCAGGCTGGTAATCCCTGCGAAACAAATGTGACAAACATAAAAAGGTTATAACATGAATTTAGGGGGGCAACGTGTGGAATTTTTAAATCCTGTTATTTTAAACACTTGTTACATAGAAATATTTTAAAAACCACAGAACAACCTCAAGAGGAAACTCATTTGTCAACGTCCCTGACATAAGATTAGATTATCTACTTGACTTGCAGAAATTAATTTTAACCCTAAACACTGAAGAATGCAGTTTACCTGCATCTTATTTTTGCAACGATTACATTGAAAGCCAAACACATTTACCTCAGTGAATTGCCCATACTCTATATGTACCCTGTAAATGGACTGGTGTTCTGTACTGAGTGGTCCCCTCCCCTGCTGCCTAAATTTTCCTAATATGTTTTTTTTTAATTGGAGATGAAGTATAAATATTTAAGAGTGAATGCAGGCAGAAATCTCCAAGGCAATTAATAAAATATTCTAATAAAAACCAGCAACCTTCAAATCACCAGCACTTCTCTAACCATTAGGCCACCACTGTGCAGCTATGATTAGAAGTGTGCAATGTTGTTGAATAACATCCATGATGCAAACAAATCAATGAGAAAAGAGTGTGCTCAAAGGGAACATTACCCATGCTGTATTCGAATTTGGTGCATTTTATGCGCTTCAGTACTTCAAAAACCTGAAGTTGGAAAGAATAACTCAGAGAAACATCCAAATAAATATTGTACTACATCAGAATGACAGAAAACATACCCGAAAGCACAAGTGAGCTGGTTGTGTGACCACTAACATTTTTACTTGATTACTCTGAGGATCTGAGTAATAAAATGGACATGTATTTTAACTACGCCATACAGAATGCATTTATCCTGATAAATAAAATCTGCAAACACACAATACATATAAACATTCACCCAAAATATATATTTAAGCATAATACTTACTATTGAACTTCTTGTTTTACTGTTAAAGAAGGAGTCTCTGTCTGACAAATCAAACCTGTCAAAACATCCAAGTGCAGGATTAAGTCTTGCTACAGAATTCAAATGGCTTTATATCACAGAAACACACAAAGTATCTCAAGAACACAATAATATTCAAACTGAGCAAAGCCTACCTGTCAAAGCACAGAATGGCAGGAGGATTTAAATGCGCAAAAGGTAGATAGTTTGTAGGAATTCGACTGTTATATATATATATAAATATATATGTCTTGTTTTAGTGAAAATCACATCATTGGGGGTGATTTAACGGTTTTTTTTTTTTTTTGAGGCACAGTCCCGATGCTGGGGGGTATTCCATGAAAGTACCCAAAAAAGTCAAACTTAAACTAGCACCATCTCTAAACTTAGCCTCAAATCATTCCACAAACGCAGTTCAGTTTTAACTAATCAAGGCTCATACAAGACAGACTTGCATAATCTCACTTAGTGCACAAACCCGAGATATTTTAGAAGCCCAAATGAATGGATGAATGATAGATCAATTAAATGAGTTGGAAAGCATGTAAAACGAGAGCGGTGTTTTTTTTCTGCCGCAGAACAAAAGCTGTCGATGGAGCTATATGAAAAATACAAAGATGTAATCACTAAAAGGCAATATTGTGGCCATAAATACAGCCAGGGAGTCAGCTTGTATAAAATTAATTAGCCTTTTTGTCTTTTGATCACATACAAGAAACACGATGATTTTGGAAATCCGCAAAAACACTGAGAAAGCACATCAGTAATCCATAGCTCTGCCCACTTCCCACTTAAATTAACATATTTTCATGTTTGCTCATGTTGAGCAAAGTAGGAAATGAAAATTCAAATTGGAAAACTAAAACACAAAAAGGTTTTTTAATTTTATTTATTTACTTTATGTCACATCTGACTCATACATCAGTGGAACATGGTGCTATTTCATTTTAATTTTCAATTTGGCAGGATTTTTACACATAGACTTTGAAAACTAAATGGCAAAGTGGAGATTGTATTTTCATCATTTATCATTTTCATTTTATTTTTTTCAGAAAATACCTTCCATACAAAGGGTCTTTGAGTCTGATTGATTATAACAGATACGTCTGCGCAGGCCATCAGAATGTTGAGGTTATCCTTCTGGAGGGAGTAGGGGGTGTAGGGGGAGTAGGGGGTACTCACAGATGCTGCTTTTCTCGTGAGAATGGGTAGGAAAGGTGCTTGACGTTGTGTATTCTGTTCTCCTCTACTTTTGGGTGCAGGGGTTCTGTCACCTTGGTGATGAATGTGTTAATTTTCTCAACCAGACTGCTACCGTGCTTGACCTCATACACCTGAGATGAAATGAAAGCACTGTTAACACGGTGGAACGCAGCATTACCAACGACTAGGGGGGGGAAAATCATCTTTCCAAACCAACTTTTTTGGTGGGCATCTTGAGTTTCATGAACTCTGCTTCTCGGCAGAGGACATGCCAGGGAGCATGTATCTTCACAAAGCCCATCCCAGGAGTTTTTGACTGAAACACACACAAACAAAACAACCTGCCTTAGAATATAAAGCAAGTATCATCTAGACCAGCAGTGGCCAATCTTATGCGCAAAGGGCCGGTGTCTATGCAGGTTTTTGGGGTAACCTGTATGTCAGCTGTTCAAACCAAGGTGTGAGGACTCTTCAGTCAATCAGTCCTCTAATTAGTGACCTAATTAGGGAGTTGCAGCGAAAACCTGCATATTCACCAGCCCTTTGCAGATATGATTGTCCATCCCTGACCTAAACTGTAATTGAATGGAATCTGTGCATGCTTGTACATTACAAATGAATTTGTAGATTCTGAAGTTAAAAGTGCAATCATGAAAACTCTCTTGGATGCAAAGCAAATTACCAGAAACCCCATGCATTACTCGCAAGACTATTTTTAATTCTTTGCCAAACATTATGATAGAATGATCTTAGTGTTTCAAAATAATAGGCTTACATGGCATATTCACACTAGGGCTGCTGATTCTTGCTCCTGCAGATCTACAACCCTGCAGAGCTTAGGGTGCAGCCCTAATTTAACACTCTGCAGGGTGCTAGATCTGCAGGAGTGGGAACCAGCAGCGCTGGCGTAAACTATAGTAGTTCTAAAGAGAATAATTCTCATAGCTCTTTAAAAAGCCATCACAAGCTTTTATCCACAAATAGGGGAACACAAACTTTACACACAGAATGTCATATATAAAGGAGTTAGTGAGATAAACCTATACTTCTTCTGGACCTAGTGTTAAATATTCCAACCTATTGCGCTATTGAATGACCGATACAATAACTACAATGATCTTGGCTAAACCCAGAACAACAATGAGAAAATATCATCCAGAAAGAGACTTCTTAAAATCAACTTTTACTTGTCTTGTATAGTCCTGATCTGAAACACATCGGCTTATAATGATCCATTTGTTGCTTATCTCCTCCCAGCAAACACCCTGCTACCCTACTATGGTGGCCATTTCCCCATGCTCTGCTTTCATGTTTTTCCAACCACCATTAATAAGCTAATATTGTGAAATCAGAGTAAGGAGATGAATGGCTTTAGTTCTCGTATAAGGGGCAGGTATCATCTAGCATTAATAGTAAGATAAACTAGAAAGGGGGGCAGCCAGAATGACAGCACTGTATTCCCCGGCAGTCCAGTCACTTCTAATGCATACACCTCCCACACTCCCCAACTTTTATAATCTCTAGAAGTACTGGATGGATCAACTGGAAATGAGACAGGCAATAAATGTTCTTACCTGAATGCTTTTAAGTCCAATTTATTTATTGCACATTCTACTTACATGCCAATTTGCAGAATCCTTCACAACAAATAATGTGATTAAAGGTATTTCTTTGTATATGTTCATGTCTAAAAGTGAAATTTATATTGTTCATATTTTTTCTATGTTTAAACATTTATATTTAGTTACTTTGAGAAATAAGTATTCCATAACATGACAAGAAACGTGACAGATACGTTAATGGTGTTTTTTTGTGGGAAGCATGATGTATTAAATCATGTGCATAATACATTTTAACCTTCTCATGGGATACTAAATGCAAATCTAATAAAATTACTTTTTTGTGCTCTCAATTTGCTATTTCTACCCCTTGAATTAATTTTTAGTTTAGTTAAATCCATTGTTGAGTTGCTAAATTGCCCGTAGGTGTGCCTGGTGTGGTGAATGGTGTGTGGGTGTGCCCTGCGATGGACTGGCCCCCCATCCAGGGTTGTTCCCTGCCTCCTGCCCATTGCTTCCGGGTAGGCTCCGGCCCCCCCGCGACCCAGTAGGATAAGTGGGTATAGATAATGGATGGATGGATGGATGGATGGATGAAATTCATTGTTTTGTTTATTTGTCTTCTTGCATAAAGAAAACGTGACCACAAAGAACCTAGGGTGAACTGAGTGAATACTATGGACAATCTGTTTCTTACTTGACGCTATGTATACTGTTCTCTTCCACCTTTGGGTGCAGGGGTAAATGTATCTGCTCAAATATTTGTAATAATATCACATAATTAAAAAAAATAATTACTAATTAATTAGTAATTAATCAGCCTTTTCACAATCTTAAAGTTTTTTGGTCATACTGCATCTTGCATAGTGTTCGGGCTGGTTTGTATTCAACGCTCACCTGCATCATGGCCACAACCCGGTTTCTGCGTTGATTTCACGCGTCATCTATGCACCTACATGAGGAATTAACGCTACATGTATGCGAGTGGCTAGGAGATATTCGAAACTGAATATTTTTAGAGACAAGAAAAAAAATATTTCGAACACTATTGTGTGCTCTGTGCATAGGATCTTCAAATTTTAATGTCAGTTTAAGTTTCTTCTGCGTTCAATTGAATCTGAGCTAAGAAAGCAATGTCATATATACAAAGTACAATGAAATTCTTACTTGAATGTCTTCTTCACAGTCTACAGACAATTAACAACACAGTGCAATGTCATAATACATAAAAATATTAATTAATAAATTTTAAAATATTAAAATATGTTACCTACATTCCCATACTCTTAAAGCGCAAATAGACTCCTAAGTAGTGTAATTTAGAGTCAGTTTGTACTGGGAGCATTATTTAAGAACAGGATTTGACAAGTAAAATTTCCCCACAAAAGATTTCTCCTAGTTCCCCACAATACATTTCGCCCACTGGCTACTGTACTGCTACCAATAATGTTTAGTGGTAGTTAGATCCATCAAAGTACAAATGGAGCAAGTAGTGTACAACAAAGTATAAGGAGTATAACAAATAGAGTTATCCTGTTCACAGGGTTAAGCCTCATCCTTGTATTTGTAGTCACTAAGTGCTGTTGTTTCAGTTTGGCGGCAATACGTCTCAGATTTTGAATATGTGCAGATCTGTGCCTGCAATGTTTGGAAAAGATCAGACCAATAATTTACATGCTGCTAAAATCAAGTGTCTGAGCCGGGCTTTCTCTTTGCTATCACTGTGTGACGCTTTTTCAGTGTTGGTGCAAAATATCTCAGAGTTAATTCCTGATCGTCACCCTCACAACATGCTTGCAAAGGTTGAAAAAGATCTGAGATTTGAGTTCACGGTAAGGAGTAAAACTGCCTTTTTTCTAAAGCACTATGTGGCGCTACTTCAATGTTGGAGAAATCTGTCTCAAAATTTGACATTTTCCAGTTTATAAACTCTACCTGCACAGTTTGAAAAAGATCTGTAAAATACTTTACAGTTACTGCATTCACAAAGGCAGGTGTCTCCTACATCTGCTTATATTGTAATCTCCACGTCGGTCTGATTTCTGCATCTCAGCATTATCTTTGAGTACATTTCTGCGCATAACTATGGCTAATGGCTAATATTCTGGCAGGCTATGCCTTGCAGTCTTCTTTGTAATTATTGTAGAACTTATTCATGGCACCATGGATCCACTACCAAGAAGGTTACAGGAAGTGAAAGGGTTAAACTCAGAAACATCTCTGCATATACCCTATGAAAGTCAAGATTATGTGATGTTTTGGTCTAAGGGAAATATCCAGCTGAATGTGCCTGAGCTTATAAAACATGAATTAATGGCCCTTCTTTGCAAACATGCCGTCAAACATGCCATAAGGTCACCTAATGTAAACCTGGCCACTTCCTTATCTTGGTACTACAATTACATCTTAGATCCACATCAGAAACCCCACAAGGATAAACAAGTTTTGTTAGCCAGAAAAAACAAATTTATAAGCATTATTTTTGGAAAGAAAAAAAAAAGATTCATGCAAGCAACTGCAATCAATCAACTGACAGCCGAATGTAAACAAGCATCACTGTGCAAAACAATCCATTTTGCTCCTGTCACAACCAAAACAAAGCAGTCTATACAGACTACTTGCTGGTGACTAAAAGGGACATGAGAAATCGTGTCTGAGAAAAATTAGGAATGCATGACATAGAGTTTGTTTCTAGAGAGAAGTATAACAAATCATGCTTATGCCAGACATTAACGGGCTCTTACTTAAAGTCAAAGCGACAGGTATTTTAGGAACTGTAGCAACCTGGATTGATAACTGGTTAACAGATAGGAAGCAGCGAGTTGTCATAAGAGGCACAATGTCACAGTGGGCCTG
>JAODUD010000087.1:65573-82898 GCA_026784285.1 Stomatorhinus walkeri | reverse complement strand
CCAACAACTTACTTATCTGTGAGTGACAACACTGCCTGGTTCAGTGAAATAATGTAAGCCGTTGGTGACGGACTGAATTGTTCAAACCGCATGTGTTTGTCTTGCAGCCCTCTAAGTGTTAGCCTGACCCGATGGCTTTGATAACATGGTTGTTGCTACCGCTGACCATATCCAAATACCAATAGGTCATGACCTTGACGAGATTCAGGGAGAGACTCTGGGTATGGATCACAATCGCTGGCCGCCCCCACCAGCTTCTCATCCCCCCACAAGTCACGACAACACACGACAAGGGTGACAAAGTAAGGGAACAAGAAAGCCAAGACCAAAGTAGAAGGGACAAAAAAACAGAAGAAACAAATAACAGTGAATGCAAAGTAGTCAATGGCTTTTTGACTCCTGGCATGCTTTGAGGAGTATATGGACTGTGACTTCTAGGTCCTGTTTGCACAAAAGGGATATGCCCTTGAAAAGGCCCTGAGCTGACAGCTTTTTCTCGCTCTGTGTGGCACGGGCCGGGTTTGAGGCACTCATTTCATTGGGCCATGACGGCGGGGAGAAGAGTTACACTTTGAAAACACACAGGGCCCACGCCTGATGCCTTTGTTCTCCCCGCAGTCCACTGTTCTTGCTCTGTGCAGAGTAACAATGAAGGTGCCGTCGTCGGATTGGCTGTACCCAAATCCAATGGCAAACAGTCGCTGGTGCAGAACTAATCTGTGAAGAGGTCTTCCTGCATGACAAGCACCCCCCCCCCCCCAACCCTCTCACTGCCTCCCCAACCCAAGAAAAAACTAATGTTTGATTGGGAATAACAAAAAGCAACCAGCTTTAAGTGACGCTCCGTTTTTTTTCCACATTAGTTTGAAGCCCTCCGCTTGGCCCATTCCTACTTATTTGATGTGGCAGCAATTAGTGAGGGACTTTTGTGCTCTCTGAAGACGAAACGGCCCACTTCGATAATCACGTTTATGCTCTGAATGGAAACAAAAAGCCGAAAGGACGGATAACATGGCTACATCAAACGTTGTGCTGGTTGCGCTTGTAACTTCGACAGCTCCCTGGTCTTTTATGCGAACGAAGTGTTACTTTTCCCATGAGAAACTTGCAAGAGCCAAGTGACATCATAGGGTGCCCAGCGCCCACCTCCAGACATCAGACTGTCTATTTATGTGGGTACCTAAGTCCGCCATGGTCCGCCGCTTTGATTTCTTTGAAGGCCTCATTGAGCAATAATAGCAATTAGGATTCTTTTAAATGAGCATTGGTGTCCATCTGTCCCATATACTGTGTTTGTTCTAGATAACCCAACATGAGCTACAAGATGAAAGAGTTTCCTTTCAGCCATTTATGTAACTGTCCCTACCCATCACACAACAACTTATTGTGCCACTAATAAAATATTGTAACACCGGACAATGTTTCATTTAAGGGATTACTTGCATCTGCACTTAAACCAGATGGTGTTCAAAGTTGTGCTAGATACATTTGGAGAAGATCACCTGCTTTTGAACAGCAGTAATATATGCTGTTGCCATACTCGTTTGAAATGTATTGTTTTCACCAGGTGTTAAAAATGAATAACGGTTCTGTAAGTAATATGTCAATTTTAAGTTTTTCTTAACTTCATCCAGCTATGCCATACCCTAGCTCTCCACACGAACCTCTCAAAATTTCACCTCAATTCGCCAAGAAAGAATTGCAATACTTGGAGATGGGACTGCGGCACAAATGTTTGTGTGTAAGAAAAAACCACCGATTTGGAAAAGGATCAAGGGATAGCCCACCTATCACATAATGGAAAGGCTCTGGGGCTGTCAGAGTCTGCCATATTCACCGCACATGGTTGTATTCTGAAGTGTGCAGTCCCTAACCGCTGTGTGTTGTGCTAATTGTATGGCTGCCTTGTTTATTGTGTGTGTACGATGCAATTGCCGGTGATTAAGAGACTACAACTGTTGACATAAACTGAAAATAACATGGTCTGTTTGTCTATAAAAACATTGTCATAATTATGTGGGCTCTCTCACTCATGTTTCTTGCTTTCATTTAGAGGTTTGCATAAGTGATCTGATTAGTACCCAGAGACGCTTCACAAATGTTCTGTTTCTGGTGGCTGCCTGCTCCTCTCTGGGGTGTTTTCGGCCATCTTTGGGGCCAGACGACAACACATTAAAGGTAAATGTACTCAGAGGAGTGACAGTGTATTGCTCATCAATGGCTTTCCCTCATCTTCCGTAGTCTCATCCTCCCAGTTTTCCTAAGTGGATTATATATTTTGAAAATGTTAGATCAGGACTTCCTTAACTTTACATTTTTTATGTATTGTGTGTGTAGAGGTAACATGTTCTCCTCAGGTCACATGGGCACCCTCTTGGTTCTCCTGGATTCCCCTCACAGGAAGAAGACACGCAATGCAAAGCTAGAGCCAATGCATGTCTCAGAAGGCCCCAGTGTGTATGACAGGTGTATGAGTGTGCACGTTGATCTGACCTGCAATAGACTGGCATCCCAATCAGTATGAACCCCGCCTTGTGTCCCCTGCTGCCTGGATGGACTCCAAGCCTCTCTGTGACCCTGAGCAAGATAAGTGTTTAGAAAATGGGTGGATGGATGGATGACCTATTATATATTTTTTTTCTTTTGCTCCATTACACAGAACTATTCATAATTTTCTAATGGGAAAATGGAAATAGCAAATTCAGAATTTCTTCGTTCTATTCAGTACTGAAATTTTCTACATACTACATAAAAATTTCTACATTAAAACAATTGCAGTTCAGATATTGAGTTAGACTCCTATCAGTGATTTTCAGTTGGTTTCCCTGAGCATCAGATATCTTTCTAATTCATTCCTGATCCTGATTCTGTCTTTTAGTAGCAGCTGACAAGGTTCTAAATGAAAAGCAGGCAGCCAGTCATGTGGCAGTGACTGTAACTGCTGCTTTTCTGTCTAGAAGACTGAGCTCAACTGCTAAAATTCCACATCCCGCCACAAAACACTGAAAATGACGAGATGGCTTTGTTTTTCCGTTTTAGGTGATTGTTTCTTCTCCTTTTACAACACCCTGGCCTACCACAATTATGGCAGTAGGTCTGGAGGAGTTATTCTTCCATGAACCACAGGTTATTCAATCCAGCATACATTTTCACCGGTTCAGTTTATGTGAGATTACCTCATGCTGTATTTTGAACATTATTAATTTATGCATGAGCCGCTAAGGATTGCTGCATTCTAAGGTACGAGGCAAAAGTATTATTGATCAGAACTGTAAGAAATAAGCTTTGCACACATGTATGCACACATATTCCATTTATTCTGCATGTATCTATTTAGATGCAACTTATGTGTATATCGCAGTTTGTTAATGCATTAATATTTCCTGAGGAATTTTCTCTAGTAGACACATGTTTTATTTCAGGTTTGGTTTAGGCAAAAAATATGATGGCATTGTTTCCAGGAAGGTCCTGGAAGGTCCTGAGGCATCACTCTGACTTGTGCCCTGTATTTTAAACTACTTCATTACATTTTCAGCAGGCTACCATGGACACTGAAATGGCAAGAGTAGTTATTGTCCAGTCAGAAATGCATTCATACATGTTTACTAGTTACTACCTTCCCTGGAAGCACACCGCCCTACCCCCTCCCATCCATCTCGTTGAAGAAATGTGTGAAATTTCAGCCATAACCACCTGGACCTTCTCTAGACAAACTCTATAAACAGCAGCCATTCAGACACTGCAGGGAAATGGCAAATTAGTGAAAACTTCCTTAGCTGATCAATAAAGTGTTGCCCATTGTTGTTTTACAGTCAGAGGGAGGGGGTGATAGTGGTGGAGACCTCCTTGATGCCCCTAGGGACAGACCTTTGACACTTCCATTGATGGGGAGCCCGACTGGGACTTCCTTCAGGGACAGTGAAGACAGCAATTTGCCACCTCATTATCAGTTGGATTCACATGGACGGTTTAGGGGAGGGTCTGTCACATCAAGGGCTGAAGACCGGGCCTGGCCTTGGACAGACACACTGCCAGGAGGAAGCTCTCCTGCCTGACAAAGAGCCGCTTTTTACAAAGAGCCGCTTTTTAAACGTCATATTATATTGCATTGTTTTGCAGAGTTATTTTCAGGAGGTGCAGGTTATTTTAAAACGTGTGATGAATTTTGAGATTGATTTGATGTGCAGGATAAGCATTCTGATGTTCCTTATTTTTCTACAAAGAATCTAATTAAAATACTGTAGAGGACAGTGTGGAGCAAAAGCCACAAAATATCACTTAAAAAAGGAAAGCAAGATTAATAGCTCTGCTTTGCATTTTCTCTGAAACCCTGAAGTCCCTGTTTTAAAAATGACAATATAAATTATTAATATATAAAAGAATATAAAAAGAAAAGAAATACATTAAACAATAATGACTGAAGCGTAATGATTTATCAAGCCCTATAGGACTGTTTGGGAAAAAAGGTGTGACGTGAAGCAATTCATGGACATATATTCAGCATAACAGTGTATGCTACATATCCCAGCATGCCTGTCATCTGGTACTGTCTGCATTATTTTTATGTGAAAGTAACCATGCATTTGCATGGCAAAGGGTCAGACTGTGAGAGGACCACAGGATATCACCGTACAGGAATGAAAAACAGACAACTGTTACTAATTACTGGCCATTGTCCAGGGCCGACGGGCAACAAAGGGCAAGAGAAGGTGGAGCAAGAGCCCAGTGGAGAGCGCAGCTCCGTGTGCTGAGTGTGAGGGGCGAGGGCACTCGACATGAACCAGGACCCGTTATGGAGCAGCCTGGAGGCGGAGCGCAGGAGAGGATGCTGGATGACCTAGAGGAATGCAGAGCTCGGCCAGTGAAAAGTCTTCCCTCACAGCATTCAAATGAACTCTAATTGCACCTCACATCAGTCCCAAATTTCCTCTTTAATTCGGAATTGATTTAATTCGGAATATTTTTCAGGAGATTAAAAAATAATCACACACACACATACACATGTCAGGTAAACATATCTTTTTGGGGACCACTCATTCATTTCTAAGGGAAAAAGGTTAATGCTAACTATGACAACATTAACGCCTACACAGCCTGAACCATAACCATAAGTAAGCAAGTATTGTGTCCCCATAAGGCAAGGTATACCCACTCTCTCTCTCACACACACACACACACACACACACACACATACAGTGTATCTACAGCTCAATATAAAAATTGAAAATTTTGAAAAGATATAGATTACATTTTATTGATGCATCTATACATACATTTGATACATTTTTAAATAATAATCGAGACTATATAAGGTATGATTTTTGATTTGTATAATGGCTTAATATTTCACTCAGGCTGAGGCAATAATTCCTCCTTTCTGTGAATTCATTAAATGTGATATAATAAAAGAATTTAGAAGAAAAACATTTAGATATTCATATCAAATTATAGTTTCTTAAAAAAAACACACACAAACTTATTTCAATATGGGAAAATGCTAACAGAGGTCTGGCATTTTAAGGCCACTTAAGTCTTAAAGATTAAATTTAAATGACACCTTTAAAGTATGGTAATGATTTCAACAATTGCTACTGTATAGAAGTACGTCAATTATTATCTGTCCTCGATTAAATATTTAAAATCACAGAGGAAAATATTTCAATGTACATGCAAATATTAATTTAGCATGATCTCATGGAAAGCCAGTTAACTCAGTAAAGCTTAATATGTAGTATAATATGTCAGTTGTATTGATGAAGTGTTTCCATCAATTCATTCTGCCCCATATGATGAAAGGATTCCGAATGGTATTGTGTTTAACTTTTTGATGAATAGCAGATATGGAAATGCCTTCTACTGCAGATAAGAAGGTGGGAAAACACTGTCAGATTCTGAGGGGGAAATACTTGTTTCTCTACTTGCAGCAGTGCATGAAAGTAGGAAGCTATTTGAGGAATCTGCCACTTTCCTGCACCATTGAGCGAGGTGGGATGCTGCCTGTCTCCGGGCCATCTCACAGGACAAGACTAATGACGGGGCGTGGGCCACCGGGACCAATGGCTACCACATCCAGGAATCCACGGATCAATTAGTGAAACAGGAGATGTGGCAGCTTGCTGGTCTTGGGCTGTGGGATGGGGGTCTCCCTGCCCCCCCCCACCCCCTTTTGGGTTAACCCCATCTGCTTGCTCACCAGTTATCCAGAGCCGGGCTGCGTGAAGCCTGGAGTCAATTCCAGGAAGCAGGAGGTCAGAGGCAAAGGATACGATGAATGGGATGGCAGTCGATAAAGCTTCAGTCTGGTGAGGAATATCAATATGTCTAAAGTAAGAGTCCTCGATTTAGCCTGGAGCCACCAGATAAGCAAGTAAAGCTGAATAAATGTGTCTACAAAATCTTTAATTTAAAATGAATTTAATACTGAATAAATCAGTTTATGGATATAGTACTTGAAGGCTTTGGAAGATCAGCAATAGATCTTATGGAGGGATGTTCACATAAACACAGTTTTTTTCATAAATGGCATCTACCCCTCCTGCAATGAAACATCTTTTATGACTGATTGGACCCTTAAATATACATGTATAACAAAAATATTAATTATATAATCAAACTGATGAGGGTCATCCTCGGGCTTTCCAACTAGCACAGAACACCTCTGCTCCCCCCTTTGCTTCTCATATCAGCCACAGAGCAGTTCCAGTTCTGAAGATGCAGCCCAAGCTCAGCCTTCCTACATTGCTCAGACCTTGCTCCTCTCTAACACTGCGACCCAGATGACAGCAGCAAGCAGTAAATACTGTAATGCAATACCCAGCATTTCCCCCTCGGCACTGGCCTCTGACGTCTTCAGGCCGTTGACCAAGATGCACTTGCTCCAATCATAAGGAGACGCTGGAGAAGCGTTTTGTAAACTGAAACAAAATGACTGGCTGAGTGGCATCACAGATTCTTTAGATGTAGCCATATATACGTATGATATATAGATACACACACACACACAATATACTGTGCATATTTAGGTTTACAAATTTTCCACAATTTGAACACATTTTGTCATGTTTTATCTTAAACGATTATTTTGGATGAATAGATGAATGAATGAATGGATGAATAGATGAATGAATGAAAGGATGAATAGATGAATGAATGGAATTTTACAGCAGTAATTATGTATATATTGCATGTTAATTAAATTTATCCCATATTTTATAATCACATTAACCTGTTTTTTTAAAGTAATTAAGCAAAGTAAAATCTTCTTTTTGATTTTGTTTAAATTTATGTGGATCTTATCGAGAACTACATGCAATAATAAAAATGCCCTATCACTGTTGCATAGTATGTATTTTTTAAACCTGTGGGTTTTCTGGATAGTTACTGAATCTACAATAGTCTTGTAATTTAGTGTGACCATACAGTCATGTGGTGTAACTAAAAATGGAAGCAACTGAATTAAATCCAAAAGGGAAATTTTAATTATTATGGATCAAATATTCAAATAATCACTGATACCATATGCCATGGTGCTGCAGTGGGTAGCACTGTTGCCTCACACCTTTGGGACCAGGGCTTGCATCTCTGCCATAGTTTCATATGTGTGGAGTTTGTATGTTCTCCCTGTGTCATCGTGAGGTTCCCCCCTCTTTCCCCCCACAGTCCAAGAACATGCTGAGGTTAATTGAAGTTACCAAATTGCCCGCAGGTCAGGTCCCCATCCTGGGCTGTTCCCTGCCTTGCACCTGTAGCCTCCAGGAAAGGCTCTGGACCCCCCTGCCACCCTGAATAGAACAAGCGATTCCAGAAAATGGATTGATGGATGATGCCATATGCATAATTAGTATAGTATTGTTGGAACTTTTTCATTTATTTTCTGGGTTTTTGAGAAAAAAAGAAAAAGCTTAAAAACAAGCAAAACAAGCAGGCTGTTCAACTCACGGTCCTCAAGGTCCAAGCCCTGCTGATTTTCCAGCCTTCCTTCACCTGTCAGCCAGGTGTGAAGCCTCAGACCAATCAAAATCAGTAATTATTAAACTAATTATCTGGGAGAACTGAAAACAAGGCCTGGATTTGGAATCGAGGGCCTGAGTTGAATAGCCCTGCCTTACCTTATCAATGATATATTATGAAAATATGCACAATAAAGAATATACTACATTACATTTTTTTAAGATAAATAAAAGATGCACTACAGGATATTTCTCAACAGCATGGAAGGTAATCTTGGTGAAAAATCATTAAATTCACTACAAAAGTACTAAATACATAATAAAAAATATTAACAGTTATCAAAAATATACTGACATCTTACATTTTTAAAATTTCCCTTTCTGAATAATAATCCGGCCTTCATCACTGTGTGCTTTCGATAGTCTGAGTAACGTTTATTAAGACAAACCATTAAGATAGTCAGTCAGAGTCAGTCAGAGATGTTAATTCATAATTACACTTCTATAGGAGCTATCCATATGAGGACAAGATTAGTCTGCAAGACCAACCAGAACACATAGGGCAACACACACAACACAAAGTGGCACCAGACATATGACGCAAGAGCATGAGCCCAAAGTAGTGGTCATTTTGTTTAAAAAAGAAGAAGGGAGCGTTATTTGGCATTGCAGCTAAAAGTCAGATGGAGGCACCATGCCGCTGCTTTCAGGCCAGGAGGCAGGGCAACCTGTAGAAACAGACTCATAAAAGAGGAGCTGTCAAATCTACCTCTTGTAAGTGGCCTTTGGCTATAAATGCTTGGTTTAAATCCTTTGGGAGGCACTTAATGCTGTTTTATTGAGTAAAACCTTTCTTCTTAGTTACTCAAGAAAAGATGTTTGATAACACTGGACACACAAGCTACCCTGAATAATGTCATCTGCAAAAAAAAAAAACAGTACAGAATGCAAGCAAACTTAAAACCAGGGGTTTGTGGGTTCAAATCCCGTGGGATCCCCTTGTTAGAACCATCGTTGTTCACCCTTTGGCACTTGTATACATTATAGGAAACCATGGACTAATGAACAATGCTGGGGGTAAACTACACTATGGTCAGAGCACTGAGCAGTCCCACGGCCCGACCAGTGGCTGGCTCCTGCTGGCCGCTGACACAGTGAATGTAGCGCTTGTGAAGAGGGAACCCCCCCTGCCCCCGTATCCCAGAGGGTCCTGTGACAAGGGGAATTAAGGGCACATCACCCAAAGGTGTCACCACATCGCTTCCCTTTCTTCTTGCCAAAGATAACCTGGTGCCCTGATGACGGAGCACTTTTGACGTCAGCGCCTTTGTTCCTTTGTGTCTCTCTCCACTCATCTGAAGATGTCGCCACAAAGGTCCCTGGTCACTGGCTTTCAGAGAGCCATGTCTCCTTGTCGGGGTAAATGGGTAAACCTTAGCGCTGAAAAAAGGCTTTATGCTAAGGAAACTTTTTTTTGAGGGTGACAGAGACAAAAATGACACCTAAACTCTCTTCCATCCTGCTTAGTCAAGCAGGGGAGCTATTTATTTCTGGTAAATATATAATAAAACAGGTAATTAGCTTACTAGCCAGTTTTTTATGGACTTTGTTGCTTAGCAAATGCTCACATATAAACTAACGATATTACTAATTTATATGTATTACTGAAGCAATTCAGGTTAAGTAAACAGGTTTGGCAACTGGTAACATTTACAAGCCCAAGTCTTTAATGGCAAAGGTAATTTCCTATCTATTGTAAGATATATGGTTCTCAAATTACATTTCAACTCTTTACTTTGCTTAATTATAACTACATTATTAAATGGGTCTTTTGTACTTTGTAACATCTTTTAAAAACTGGTGAGAAACTATATTATACAGTATGAACTAGATGTCTAAGTCACATTATTATTTTACATTTATGCAATATTGCCAGCCTTCACTCAAACCACATTTAAAATTAGAAACCAGTTTCTAATTTATGTAAAATAATATTTGTTTATACTTAACCTCAATGTTAACCTCACTGTTTGTTTTTTAATTACAATTCCCAAACGATGTATCCCCATGCTAGATTCCTGAAAAGATGTACCAGTAAATTATCCAATTCGAGGTCCCAGTGTATTTGTTCTCTCCACCGATGCATTTTAATGTGAGCAGAAATAATGGCTTCATAACATGCCAGACAGCTGTGCTCTCAAACCACTGGAGACCAAGATGAAATTGACTTTAGGGGCATATCAACAATGAGAACTGGGAGTAAATAAATATGATTTTTATTTATCATATTTACTATATTAATGAGAATTAAGTAGTGGGATTTAATGTTGCCGGTTTTCTGGACGGATATTCTCTGAGCCTGGCACAAGGGGCAATCAAGGGAAGTTAATGCATCCCTTGGGCATGACGTAGTGTCAGATAGCTGCCAGAAAAGACATATGTCAGTAGTACTATCGAGGATTTGACTACAAGTAAGTTATTTTGCTTAGTTTCTGTTTTGTGGAGCAACAACAAAATATCCTGAAGATAGCATGCAGCCTTGAGAATCTCTCACACCTCCCATTCAAAGCCCTCTGTCTAAATCTAATGAAAACCTGTGATGAAATGAGAGAAAATGGAATCTAATTCAATGCCAGAGAGTAGGGCTGGGCAATATAAATCGACTTATCATAATATAAAAAGTAAACAATAAATTGAGAAACTTTGATAAGGAACAATGCTTGATATCACATCACATCACAGAAACGCAATTCCAACCCATCAAATGGTAGCTTTTTAAGAAGAGATAACCTAAGTCCAAAAAATGCACCGGAAGGGTAATTGAGTTAGCAGACAACACCACACGCAACCGATATCAGGGTAGAGATGAGCACTCTCTCGGAGGAAACTGAGAGTACTGCTGAAGAAAGAGACAGTTCAGCAGCCACTACATCTTTTTAAAAAGGATATATTGTGGAGGAATAAGGCAAAAAGATGTTGGTGGTTTGGCAGTACTTTCTGCACTTTAAAGTCTTCCATGCAACAGACTGGTGCTGTGGGCTGTAAGTTCTGCTGAAAACGCGTGTCGACTAAAACTGGAAATACTGTGACCTTATCTTACCTCCTTGAAGCACTGCCATCCAGTAGAACATACAGAATGCAAATACTTGTATACAGTCACAAAAACAACCAAGTACAGTTTCCACCTTTAATACAAATGAATAAGTGACAAATCATGTTCTGTATTAGTTTAAAATGGGATAGCGCATCTTATTTTTCATTGTGGGATGTCAGAGAAAAATGACAAACCACACTGTCAGCTTTTTGTAGTGTTACACCCTGTGGCAAAAAAAGTTTATTTCTGTTCATTTACTTATTAAAATTAGATTTCAGATGGCAATTTGCGGTCTTTTTTCATGTTCTGAATCTGGGGCAGTTCAAAGAGAATATTAAGGAAAAACTGAGTCTGGAATGAAAAAAAAACAATAAGCTCTGATAATGTACAATATTGATATTTTTCATATCAATTATCACAATTAAATATTTTGCCAAATTTTCCAGCTATATCAAATATCCAGTGCTTGAACATACACCCAATTGAACAGAGCAGTGGAAATGGGTACACCTCCATATGACGTGTTAGCCTGGGAACATACAGCACCAAATCAAACTGAACCAAAAAACCTAGGTCCTACATCCTTTCCCTCATGTCTAGAAACTGCCCACTAAAATATATTCTGCCACCTCACCAAAGCAGCTTAACTGCGTAGGGTGCAATATGATTCCTGAATATTGCATGCACAGTGAGCCCCCAGTTATGCTCAGTCCTTATATCGCTGTATCCTAAAAATGATTCGAAAGTGTCCCACAATCAAAAAATGTGAGCTGGAACAGGCAATCCTCTTCTTTATTTGGTCTGATGTAAAGTATAGTTTTGTCTCATAGTGTTTTTTGGGTGGCTCAGCAACAAAGAATAAAGTAGTCAAGGAAATTTGAAAAGTGCAGCCTCTGCAGTCGGTCTCCATAGTGACACGTGAGAACACTGGGCACCGGCCCAACCGGCTTCCCACATTCTTGTTGACAGTCTGAAAATGCACATTGTATTAGTGCAAAGCTGCTGGCGTTCATTCCCTGTGCCAGCCATGCATGGAATGCACAGTGCAGGGAAGTACTCAGCTAAACACCAGAGCCTCAAAACTCTGTTGCATGACACGGTTTTCTTTGATAGTCCACGACTGGCATCAACTATATTAGTTCACATTCCTACAATGTGTGTCCAACAGAGACTTTTCCTCACAAAAATTTTTGAGAAAGGAGCCTTGGTTGGGACACTGAGTGAAGTATTGAGCAAAGTCTATTCCACCAAAAATAACCAATCAAAAGGTAAAAACGGTGAGTCCTAAATGCAGAAGAGTCCATAGAACGGTCAGTTCAGCGAGTGGCATCAACCTTCTCCTCAGGCTTCTGTGTCCTACGCTATGCCTTAAGTATCTTTATGTTAGGTCAGCTTTTCTACTGTTTTGGACCAGCTGCAACAAAAAAGCTTTAATCTTCTCACCCCAGTCTGACATGCAGGTATGTGACAAGCGCTAACTGAAATGTTTTTGAGGGCCTGAAAGCAATTCAAGAACAGCACCTCTTCTTGCCACACAAACATACATCAGTTTGTCAAATAACATCTACAAGAGGTGACCGTAAAACCCTACAAGATCTCTGGCCTCACCAGAGAAGTATGTCTTAAGGGAGCTGACGTGCATTTCAGCTTGATAACTACCAGAGGCTGGCATAATTAGAGACAAAGAAAATGCAGAGAGGGCTGCTGAATGAGACAGATGGAGCTGGATGAGGCCTGTGTTTTGAGAAGTTAAATGGCCCCTCCAGCTGGGCACGGGGCTTGTGGCGAGAAGCGGCTGCCTTCGCCGGGTCCGGATGAGGAGCAGGAGGAGGATGCATGCGGTAGTTAAGCCTGGCATGTGAATTAACACTGTCTGAGCTTTGAGTGATTCTAATTGCACAGAGTAGGAGGAGAAATGCTATACATAACAATTATCAGGGTCCCTTCCTATGGGGGTAGCGGCTCCCTCTGTGTTACCGTCAAGAAATGTTTACTGCACTCATCCACAATGAAAGCCATTGGAAAAAGAAATGCAGCATATTGCCTCCCCCACACACACACAGCCTTAATTAAGGATGCTTAAGTCATTTTAAAAGTCAGAGTTTTTTAAATTCATTTTGTATGGAAGTATTATTAAAATAACATAACAATGTAAGTTATAGCACTGAGTAATACAGCAATACTATTTACAGAACAAGGGCTGAACTACCTTGTGTCTGCACTTATCTTAAAAGGACACGCTGACTGGGTAGGCCTTTCTGCTGGGTCTCCTATATGTAAAGTGTGCCTATAATCTTCCCCTATTGTTTCACACAATAACTTCATAGGGCTTTGATGTCCGTACTGATTGTGTTCAAGGCAGATTTTTTACCATACAGGGAGCACATGGAGTCAAGCAGCAGCCGCAGTTACCTTCTAGACAAGTGTTCTCAGGTAATACCAGATGTTTTCAGGGTACATCGGGTTAAATTAGCAGATGGTTATTCTCTACACATGGGCTACATGTTTATTTTATTTTTTTGGTCGAATATGAATAAATTCTTTTGTGATGAGAAAACTGGCAACTTTCTTCAGTAAACAATGTGATGTCTCCAGAAAATTCTGACCCCTTAACCGTACACTGCATTAACCTGATAAGCATGTATAACACAGCGTGTCTGGCTTGGAAAATCTATCCAATACAACATGTCAGCAAGGAATAATCTCTCGTGGTATATGCCTGAATCCAACAAATAGCACCTGTTTTACTCTCAGCTTGAATAAAACACCAATACATAAATAAAAGGCAATGGATAGGCTATTATTGTCTCCTGGAGATGAAAGATACTAGCAAGTACACTTTATTCTTTTCATGAAAACAAGAATCAGACAGACAAGACCAAAGGAAGACCACAATGTTGTTGATTTATTCAAAAGCCACACCTGTTGTTTGTAGTGATTATCTCTACCCACAAGAGTATAGAAAGGACTCCAAGTGCAGATATTCACTTCAAACAGTCTGCACTGTCTTACCCGCCCACCCCCAATGCTTTGTGTAGAGATGGCCAGTAACCCCTTTTGAATAACCATGGATTTTGTTCTTTTGGTGATATTAAATCAACACATTTGTCCTTGAGGTTCTACATTTAATATAGATTTCAAATTATGGCTTAATGAATATCTACACCTGTACCTACCATTCAAATTTGATTACAGCAGAAGGATGCAAAATGTCGGGGAATAATCCACCAAAAAATGAGTATTACCAAATGAGTGGGTTGACAATTTGCAAGTTACAATGTCTTACATTCTATCCAGAAGAATCAAGAACAGTCCATCTAGTCAGTGACGGTAGAATGACATGAAAAATCATCCATAGCTATGAGGGAACAGAGGTTGCCACAAATTTACAAGACAATTCTAATAAAGCTTTGGAACAGCCTGGAAGCGATGACAAGATGTACCTCTACATGATGAGCATGGGTTCAAAGGTCAAGGGCCAAATGCCCTGCCAAGCAAATCTCATGCCTGTATATATAGCTGTGGCCTTCTCAGCTGCATTCGGAAGGCAGAGCCTCTCAAGCGGCCCACACCGACACACACGTCCCCAGCTCATCTGCATCCTGCCGTGGAGGCTCACTCATATTCTCCATCACAGACACTGGGCTGAATAAAAGCCTCTGTGGCCTCAGGTGAGGGGAAATCAAAAGTGAAACGCGCTGCACGGGATGACAGTCAAGCCTCACTATTTGCACGACTTTTTGAATTTACTAAAGATGAAAACAGTGTACGCGCAACTCTGGGTCATGTTCTGCGTCTTAAGTAAACACAGTCTTACAGGGAGCAGACAACCACATCAAGGGCACATAAAGGCTGCTACTCAGAATGAAAGGCTTTACAAAAAGAGAGAGATTATCAGAGAATCAGGCTCAGCAAGCTACACTATCAGACATGCTGTGCTCTCCGCCCTGCGCAGAATGCGGGAAGGTAAGCGAAGACTATGAACTGGGAGCATTATTTTATTCCTTCCTCTGACAGCTCGTAACGGATGAAACTGCTGAGTAAGGTGAATCACTCTGATGTCACTTTCACTCGATTGGCTGTTGAGACGGCTCTGATTGACGAAGCAGGTAAGATTGCACAGTGAGCCCTGCTCAATACACACCAGAAAGTCATTTCATTTGCATGAGAAAGAACAATACATGTATGTCTGTGCTGCTTCATCTATGTGGTTTCTGCAAGGTTTACCATTAAAGTCTAATTCAGGAGTACAACATTACATTTTCCATTATTTTGTTTTTGACATTGAATACCTTAAAACAATTATGTAGCAGTAGGGTGACATGATTTTTCCCTCATTCCCAGAACATGTTCTCTGCCATATATTTCTGGAAACTGGAAAAACAGGGTATTCATATTTAAATAAAGGTTTAAATTTATACCTTTATACAAACTTCCCTAAGCTTTCAAACTGAACCACCTTCACCCATTTATTTTGCTAAAAATGTAAGAAAGCAGATTACGGTTCGCACCCTTTGCCCGTCCATGAATTTGAACCAGCATTTTCTTTAGTCACACATTCGCTTTAACCACTAAAGGAGTCATATCTGCAGATGTTCTATTGATTTTAACTCATGTAGTTACTAGCAGATCTTTGGGGCCCAGATGTGGTGATTGGAGTCAAAACCTGGAGATGCAACAGATGAGTCAGGGACACCTGAAGAGGAGATATCTGACAGGCTCCTCCTGACCCTCAGGGAGGGAAATTAATTTGTAAACGGTGCACACTTTGAAAGAGGATCCTGCTAACTGTGTGTGACCTGGGACTGTGACACGGTCGGCCCCTCGCTGCCTGGCTGCTCAGCCCAAGCCCAGAGTTCCTGTGAGGAGAAGCCTGGCTTCTGACCATGCAGGGGGGAGCACAGGAAATAGGTTATGTCTGGCTTAAGGAAGGCACAGTTCTCATTGGCTCTCAGCTTTTGTTCCACTGCTTTGCTCTCTCTCTCTCTCTCTCTCTCTCTCTCACACACACACACATACACACACATGCATACACACACACAGACCACTTTTTTGTTGAGCTTTAACCATATTAGTCCTTGATGTCCCACCCTCTAACTTTCCCCCCTTTTGATTCATTTTTCACCTGCACAGAGCCCTTTAAAAAGGGACAGAGAGAAAGAGCCAGAGAGAGATAGAGGGAGGGAGGGCGGGAGAGAGGGAGGGAGAGAGGGGGAGGGGTAGATTTGGTGTTGTCACATAAAACCTGTGTTTCTCAGCTTTCAAATATCTTATTGAATCTTTCGCAGCTTTGATATTTTAAGTAGGTATCACAACAAAGAGGCAACAAGTAGCTGGAAAGGTAATGCAGCATATTAAGGCTGCTAATGGCTTCAGTCCTCTTGAAGAGATCTGGCCGAAAGCAGAGAGACGTCCCCTGAGCCCTATTTAGTTTCGCAGGGGAAGGCTCACCTGGCCATGCCTACTGTGCAGACCTCTGCCGATAATCAGCAAAAGCTGGGCTGTTTGTCTGAGAGGAACGCAGAGCTCCCCCCACACTTTGTCTATCCCAGTGACTTTAGACAGACACAATTTCAATTTCTCATCCTTGAATATGGAACCTGTTTTTTATTTTTATTTTACATGGTTTTGTTTTACATTAAAAGTCCTTACAGTTCTCCAGATTCCTCGCAGGATAAGGGTAACCTCTGACAGACACAGCATCCCTGTGGCACCGTTTCCCCATCTACCGGATGCTTTCCCGCAACTGTACATCGGAAAGATGTCACTGGCTTGTTGGTTCCGGTTCCATCTGGATCCAAAGATTTCAGCTGGGAAGCATGTTGATTTTACCCCTCTGCATGGAGCTACGTGGGTTTCATGGAAGCTGTCAGGTTCCTCCTGGAGATTATATATCTTTCCTGGTCAGCATGGGAACATTGATTGATGGCCTCTAAGGTCCCTTATTAAACTGCAATCTCAAGACGTTGGAGTGAAACATTACACATGGCCACAATTAGGATTTTGACAAAGCAGCTTGTCGTCACATTGAGTAATGCTCAGCTGACTGATCTGGCAAATGCAAGGCTGCAGGACAAATGCACGTATACTCACTGGCCCTGCATATCTTACACCTCACTGGGGTGGATAAAACCACACATGTACTCACTGGCCCTGCATATCTTACACCTCACTGGGGTGGATAAAACCACACATGTACTCACTGGCCCTGCATATCTTACACCTCACTGGGGTGGATAAAACCACACATGTACTCACTGGCCCTGCATATCTTACACCTCA
>JAODUD010000087.1:54358-65473 GCA_026784285.1 Stomatorhinus walkeri | reverse complement strand
AACCACACATGTACTCACTGGCCCTGCATATCTTACACCTCACTGGGGTGGATAAAACCACAATGTACTCACTTGCCTCGAGTATCTTTTACTTTAATGAGGAGGCCAGCGGGGAACAACGTTAACACTTCAACAGAAGCGAGATTTTAATTTTTTTTTAATAATTCCTGATTTTTCATATACATTTAGCATTCTGTGTATATGTTAGTGACGCATTTTTCAGTATTAAGGGGTACAATGTATCAGTGAAAGAATTTCCTAATTATTCCTCATATTATTGAGACATTTGTAACACTACAAATTTGCTATATTTCACTCAAATCAAAATCTCAGAAATTGTTGACCTTTCAGCCTCTTCGTCTTTCACCAATCCGCACATTCTCCTTCACCCAGCAGAGCCGGCATGTAGGAAACTGCTTCCCCGTGACGGTTGTATCTTCAGACGTGGCATATGGGGTCTTTATGGCGGTATGCTAAACAGCACAGCACCAGACTTCCTCAGCGTGAGTAAACAGGGAGCGGAGGAGAGCAGGCGGCGGGCTGGGGAATGCTCTGCTTCTCATTAGGCTTTGTCCCAGGGCCTCGTTTGGGCCCAGGAGAAGCACTCCGCATGCTGAGGGTTACAAGTGGCTCCAGATCCACACTCATTTTGTCTGTTCCCACTTTCTCCCAGTTGTTTTAGAGTGTAATGTAATACACTGCAGAATAACTCGATACCTAAATATGTGGTGAAAATTATCACATATGAAATTACGAGGTATGGCTGCAATGTAGCTCTGTTTCCCGTATCTTTTACTTGTTGAAAGTGGTAATAATGTAAATGTATAACCATCATCAGAAATGCTGTCATTGCTAGGCAATCTTTCGAGGAATTTACTAGAAGCTTCTTGAGTGTAAGCATGCTGGGAATGATAAAACAGGGGAAAATGCTTCAAAGATGGTCATCATTGTATAAAAAGAATGTTTCGGGGGCAATTTTTTGGCTAAACTAACAACAGTTAAAGCCCTTAACCTCAGCAAAGGTCTGTTTCCATGCTGTGTCCTTGGTATCTCCACAAAAAAAGTTACACAAAGCAAAGTATGTCCTAGAGATTGCTGAGGAGGCGAGATTCACACAGACAATAGCTTACGCCCACTCCATTTATCCCAAACTTCATGTGTCACATCTTAACGAGCTCTCTGGTCATTAAGGTATGCGTCACTAACAAACGGGCACGCTTTCTCCAGGCAAAGTATAACTATGACCCTCAAACTTGACTAACACTGCATGGTTGTGGTTTGAGACGCACATATCAATGTTGTGTGCAGCTTCTACAATGATCACTGCTCATCCTGGGCTTTGAACGGCTGTTCTAAATAAATATTAAAACATATTCTTTAACCATAAGAGCCACTACAAGCTGCTTAAAAACTAAAATAACAATTATGTGCTTAAACTAACCAACAAATGCATCCATTATCATATTTATTCCTTTATGAAGAGCTTGTTATTCTCCAGGGTGGATATGAGCTAGCAAGTGCTTCACCATGGTAAAGCATGTGTGTGCACGCCTACAAAATCTAGAGTTACCACCCAGTGTGTCCACCCAGAAGCAGCACGGGGAAGCTCATTCAGACTGAGTATCGTTCTGGTGACCAGAGTCTGCTTCGTGCCGAGCGGGATTTTGTAGACACTTGTAACCAGAGAGCTTGCTCTGAAGTCCGGAGCACTAGCCTCTAACTTTACAGTCCTGAGCCCCAGAACACCTGTTCATGGTCTGACTGACAAACAATCCCGTCATTATTCATCTGTGAATTGGGAAGCCATATCCTGCGGTCCCAGAGGCCTGGCCACAACAAAGGGGGCTAAAATAAGGTGCTGCTTTTTTCCCACTAATATCTGAGCGTCAATTAGCGCTAATTTTATGGTGGTAGCTTGTTGACTGGACTTCCCACTACAACACCGAACTTGCGACCATGCAGAGCAGAGTGTTCTGGTAGCTGTGCAAAGAGTTAAAAGAGACAGGAACTGGTGCGAGCTATGAAGATTTTAGGTTTAACTTAAGTAATTGCATGAATCTGAAATTTAAAAATGTAAAACTTTCTTGATGCGTAGGACCGATTTTTATGGAATATGTTCAGGTAAGCCATTATTATAGTACTAGTTACATAAATAATTTTCACATTTCTAAACAAAATTTTAATACAAATAGCCCTAGTATAATCTAATGTGGTACAACTGAATTTAACTGATTGCCTATAAATATAAAACAATAGACTCTCTGATATAAAATATAAACAGATATAAAAGTATTTGAAGAATGGGTGGATGATGAAAGCTTTTATAAAAAGGTAGCAGAAGATAGACCATGCACTTACAGGAAATGGGCTGAGACAAATAAAGAGCTGTACTTTCTAGTGGTGGCCCCCCCAAATTTCTGTGCATTCTTTAACTTATTAAGGCCTGCGGGGCGGGGGGAGGCTGTATTTTCAGCCCAGCCATCCTGCAAAGCCCATGATCCTTGTTAACAAGCCCTTTCCCCCCTAATATCTGGGATTCATTAGCATCCATTAGTCTTGCTGTGGTAGCATTTCCGACCATCTCTCCAATGCGTTGTAGCCAGATAAATCAGACTATAAACAGTAATTTTATCCGTCACATGTCAAACTCTGATATCCCTTCCTGTCAAATTATTTACATGTCACTGTATGTATATACATGCAATGTCAAATATATATTAAAAAATAGATATAAAATGACTATACTGGAACTAAGTAACCAAATTCAATGTCATAATATATGCTGAAACATGCAAAGTTAACCACTTGCCTGGAAATCAAGTAAACATTAATCAAATGACACTTTCCTTATACAGCGCTGACTTAAATCTGTATTATATGCTAATATCCAATGTTTATTTATTCAGAGCAGAATTCTCTTTTCAACTGCATATGGATATTGCATCAACAATAATGATGATAATAAATAAGAAGAACTTTCTGAACATAATGAATAGGAATCAACTACCACACATGTGACAGAACCAACAAGAAACCTTGAGCTTTGAATCTCAAGACAGCCTCCCATCAACAACTTAGCAATAAAACACGTGGCGTTAACACATATCTGTCCTGTCAGCTTAAAACCCCAGAAAGACATCAGCAAACACTGGTAAAGTGATAAGTACCTTTAGAACAGACATCTGTCAACAGTTTTCATGAAGCAGGGCACTAGAAGGCTGCCTACTGCCTAGGCCAATGGATCATGTCACAGAGGCCCATCCCATGAAAGCCATAGCTCCACAGTTGGTAGGCTGTGGTTCTTACTGTAAAGAGTGCTTAGCACATTTACTGTTATTCTGAATCTAAAAAAAAAGAAGTGCAGAGCAGACAGTCTAATATTTTGAGATCATGAATCATGTTCCAGTGATTGTTACCGAGTGTTTCACCCTTGAACAAAGAAACTGAATCTATTCATTACGTTGTATAACCACTCGTGTGAATAAATAAATGTCTAGGACGGCTGTGGCTATTGGAAACGTTTCAGGTAGAGGGGTGTTTGTAAACAAATATGTGTGTTAAATCTGGCACAATGCCAATTTCAGGTCATTAAATGAGTGAAATTATGCAGAGCCGTGATCTTGAAAATCCTTTGACTCTTAAAAAACACACAGAGTGTTACTGGATCTGAATAACAAAGCCCTTTAGCCACTCTCAGCCTCTGTCTGATCTGGAACAAGCTTGTTGCTCCTTTCTACAAATCCCCATGACAGTGAAACAGTTCTCACACATTCTTGTTAAACAGGTGAGTCACTGGTAACCATTGCATGTTGTGAAATGACTAATGCATTTTTCCCAGCCAATTAAACTCACTTTATATCAGTTTGGTTGGAACTTTATTATGTAATGCAAGGGGAAGTGGTTTTCAGATTTTCAAAAATCTTTTTAAAATCATCACATTGTCTGCATAACAACTTTAAAATGAAAGGAGCCTACTATGAAAAAAAATAATCATAAAAAAATAATTCAATTAGTGGCTGGATTTCCCATCCCCCACCAACCACAATGTAAGACAAACTAACATCATATGGAAGCACAATGAGCGCCAAGAAAAGGCCCAGTTAGAGTCCATATAAATGTCACTACAGTGTTTTCTAAAGAGAGCGGGGAACAATACGCATGGTGCCACTGCTTCTGGGTTATCCATCTTTTTAACTATAAATAAGTAGCTTTCTCATTCAGAAGCCCCTGCTGGGCACTCCAGCCCTGCGTCAAAGCCTTTATATTAAAGGGAAATTAGGTAACTTTGAGTTTCAAATGAGCCTGCGACAGCTGCTGCGTCACTGTCACTCAGACCTGCTTTAGGGCTGCGGTTCCATGACAGCCTGCCCATGTCCAGGACCCCGTCACTATGGACCTATTGCTGTGGACATCAGAGTGCCCACACAAGTCATAGGTACTTCACAGCCCCAGACATCGCTGAATTTTATAACCTACATTGCCTATATTGTACTGTATATTGATTCATTTATTCTTCACAAGAAAGCCCGTTTAATGTAGTGTAATACCTGAATGAGTGTTCCACATTTTTTTTTTTTTTTTTTTGCAATTTGAAAACTGTGGTTTTGTTATGGAACCATTACATGATAATAAATGTGGTAGTTAACCTTAGACTTTTATTTTAAATACTGATTTAAAACGCACACTGACTGACTCTCTGACATATACATTTAAAGTCTTCTGATAAGTAGCATATTCCGGAGAACACGGTGCTTAAATCAAGTGTGTAAAACATTTAAAGCTAACATAAACCTATTTTTGACTGAAATGTTCCTTTGTAACGTATAATTCCCCTCAACATAAAGGGACTTCAAACAGTGCAAATTTCCAGTCTTCTCTCAAGAGATGTTTTTGCCTAACAGATATTTCAGTTGCATTTACAAAAATAAATTACATTATTGTATCACATGGATTACACAATTTAGAAAAAAGTACTATATATGAAAGATATAAAAGAATTATAATTGTATAATAGTAAATACTGTGTGTATTGGCATTACTAACGAAAATGCATGATCCAATCTATCAGATTATTGTCATATATTCATATATATAGTAACTGTGCTGCGCCTCGTTTGCGGTTTCTGTACTGTTTTAGGAGACTGCACGCAATAAGCGCGGTAAAAGGGTTAACGTTTCTTCACTGACCTTCTGAAATGGGGTATGGGAATGAAATGGTTGCCAATTTGTTTGCAACGCGTTCAAACTGTACTGGAGGTTCTTTCTGCCCTGACAAGCAGGTGAGATCAAAGTGAGGCAGGACAAAGGGGGCTCAGCAGCGATTTGTCAGGGGACGAAAGGCAGTCTCGTCTGGGAGAGTGGCTGCTGCCCGGCCGGGCCCTCAGATCACTAGCTCACTAAAGAAACCATGGCATGAGAAAAAACTACAGCAAAAAGGTTCAAAGGTCACTTTCATTTGGTTTGGATTATTGGGAGGAGGCAAGAAAAAAGAATCGGTGGATACCAACCTTCATAATGACAGGCAGACCGTTTGTGCTCGCCATTTTCTAATGTAAATCAATTAAGGAATGCAGTGAAAAGTTTCCCATGTATCACATAAAACTGCAACATTCAATTACTAAGAACCCACTACGATTTAGATTCTACGAAAAATATTGTCAATGAATAAAATTGAAACTTAAAACTCTTTCCCAGCGACACTTTAAAAAATCTTTTGGTTTACACGATACAAACACATTGCTGTTGTGTATACGATGTTACAGCTTTCACCCTCTTGCTCGCGTAATTTGCACTTAAAACCCGAAGATTACCTTGAGGTGAGCTCCTGCCGGAGTCAAAGCCACACGTCTCAACACCTTAATGGCTCTAAACTGTCGAGGGAGGGTACATTTTACTGACAAACCACTCCCACTGGAAGATTAACAGGTATCATTAATCTTTACATTTTTTTTCTGGCCACCTTCTGTTTATTATTTAATATGTAATTTAAATCGGCCTAGCCTAATTTTTACATTTGATGGTAGTCCATCGTTTCTCCGGAAAACATTGTGAATCACAGATATAGACATTAAGGGCTATTTTTTATTTTTTTTTTTTTAAAGATTTTACCAGCACTCAGTGTAATATTTAGTAGCTTGAACGCCTGTTATACTAGTTTGTGATGTAGGCTTGCCACGGCGATGCGATTCATTTTATAGAAAGATACATGAAGAACAATGGATCTATTTTTTATGAGTAACAGTATAAAAATCTATATGAAGCCTCAACAGACAGGCTGTCCAATTTGATGGCATTCAAATGTCCCAAATGTTTTTCTACAGTACTATAAATAAACAAGTCCTTTGTAAAATCTTCGAACCAGGTAAGGTAAACTACAATGAAAACATAACACAATCACGTCAGCTCTCTTATTTAAATGAATCATCAATAATACTAATGGACAAAAATCAGCTTTAGATATCCTAATTTTAAAATCGATTTTTTTACACGTATTGGGGTCATGCATTTTATGTGCGATTGCTTATTTTCATTGGCAATCTAAGTGTTTCAATTTGATGTCCATTAATGAAAGAAGCGCCATGTAACAGGGGATTGTGGGTACAGTGAGATTACTGGTCACCTGTAACAAATTATATATTTACCGCCTTAAACGGTCATTCACATCCATTAAAATACAACTTAAAAGCCATATTAGCCTGTCTTATAACTTAATAACTATAATGTTAAATATTGAGTGTGGTGGTATGAAACAAGTCAACAAAATTGGAGATGATTCTACTGTTAATTGCATGATTAAACATTCGATTTTATAATGATAATGTTTTTTCCCATCAAAGACATTTTCGAGACAGACAGAATTTACGAGGGTCACAGCCATTCTGCTCTCTAGGGTCGGACGAAATCAGACTGCTCTCTGATTATTACTGTGAAGCGTTGTGGGCGGCTATAAACCATAATTAAAATACTTCCAGAAAGAAACAGAAGACCACATCAAAAGTCCCACCCTCTGTCAGAATCAAACCACATTAAAAGAACTCCTTCAGAATCGGTCGCCAGAAAGCCTATGATATACATCACTTGGATGAAGTTTAACTGTGTTGTTGTCTCATTCGCCAAAGGGCAGAGGCGCATAAGTGAAGGGTAATACCCAAGTGGACCTGCCACCTTTTCTTTACTCTAGTGAACTATGACATAGGAGAGATGCTTGATAAACTGCAAGTGGAGACAAATGCGCTGCGCGTTTCTCAGAAGCATTGTAGCATAGCTTAATCACTGGTATAAAGCTAGAGGGCATGAGATTTGTAGATGATGGTGCTAATTATGAAAATGGTAACCATAATGCGACCAAGATGGAAGCAATTTAAGCAATAGTCGTTTGCGTGTTAGCCTTCCGCCCACGTGCTGCAACATACCCAGGGCTTAATATTAAGAAAGGGATAGTCTGCAGCAGTATGCATGATCTTATTCTGCACAGAGAGGAGCCACAGGGCATCGTGTGTGGACTTACTGTAGGATTACATGAGCAAAGGCCAATACCCTGGACCGAAGAAAACGTAGGCTATGTTACCGTGTTCATTTTAATGGCGATGAGCTGTTGGGATAATATAACTCTGGTTTTGGCATTATATGAGTAAAATCGCTCAGACTCGCATCTGCCTTCATTCTATGTCGGCAATACCGTGGAATACAGTTCTCGGATACTTTTTTGATGCAGGTTTCGAGGATGCACCCGAACAGTTTTAGAAACGTCCCATCGGATAAAGAGTTACAAAATGTATTCGTTTTTCTCTGGGTACTTTGTAGCTTGTTAAAATCGTTTTTCTTGTTTCCCCCTTCCATTTTAACGTCTAAGAAACTCCATCATACTGCAATGGGATGTGAAATTTCTTTATTTTAATTAAGCCGACTAAGAGGAAGTATCTTCTTACAGCAAGTTATGAAAGACTTGTCAGATGAATCGATCTTTACTTTCCACTGGTCGTTCTTTATATTATGTGTATTTGAAATTGAGTTGTAAAGGCGATTATGTCGTTTCTGTTTATAGATAAGGCAGTTCACTTCTTAAAATACTTATGGGCTATAACAGGCCGGATGTTTTACCGTATCAATACAACGTCTCTAAATAGAGAATAGTGGTGGTTACATTTAGCGTGTACATTGGCCTGCTTAAACTCATTGCGCGATATTAATTGAAAGTATACGACGTTGTGATCGCATCGATATGGAAAAAATATTTTGGAATATTATTTTCTAGCTACAGTGAACAAACGTGTGCTGGAATCATGGTCTTTATAATTTTAACATCAGGCGCAGCCTTCTTTATTATTATCCACATGAATGCTTTAAGAATAATAAAACGTTTAATATGTATATATTATGAATGATCCCCGAAACTGTATACTATGTTTTGTATGTGCATCTTTACGAGACACATATGCAAATCGCTTCATTTTATAATTGTGTAGCGTTAGTTGGCACGTTGTGCCTAAGCATTGATTGTGACAGACCAGGGGAATGTCCATGGCCAAGCGCACAGTGTATAATTTTCCAATGTATAATTGGCCTTTTGGGTCTTTCAAAAGGAGAGCGCAGAAGAAACTCTGCCCTCAGAAGGCTCGCTCTTTGTGATGCGGTTTTCCGCAATAAGCCACTGTGTGTAATGCTGTGTAATTTTATCTGTGCTGCACTCTCATAGTTCACACAAGACTGATACCTTGCCTCCCTTCTCCTTTGTATCAATTGGTCGGAGTTCAGCCCATTGTTGCTGGAAGGTTCTTTTATTTCTGAGCATCAACGAAATCTCACGATAGCCTCCTTGTAAAATTCACTGGCTTTTTCCAGCATGCCGACTACTTGGAGAGCAAATGGGACCCAAGAACGGCAGCACGACTAATCCTCGTTTGTTTCACTTCGCTGGCCCTAATCGATGATCGCGGGTTTACAAGATCGCTACAAATAAAGGGAAGAGATCCGGACAGATAAAACTGGCACTGTTTCGTAAGCTGGATCATTATGCTTTTTTTGCCGAGCCAGAGGCAATAAGACTTTTTAATGGGACCCCTTGTGTCAGTTTTCTGTTTTCTTGCACAAAGACTAAGATTTTCGGCCATGCCACAATGGTTATAATTCTGGTTTTGTTGTTGCTGAGTTTCTTGGATCCCAGTAATCAGGAATTGTTTTCGAGGCAAACTAGGACATCCAGGGCGCCTTGTGCCAAAGGCCAGGCGTGTGACCCAAGGCAGCGGAGAGATGCTGGGGGACGCGGTGGAGTCTACGAGCACCTCGGTGGAGCACCACGACACAGAAAGCTGTACTGTGCAACGAAGTATCATTTGCAAATACACCCCAATGGGAAGATAGACGGATCTCTTGAAGAAAACAATCCATTTAGTAAGTAGATTTCACTAGTAACGTTGTTGCTGTTTAATATGGTTCGTTTTACTGAGAATAGTAGCTAAACTTCCAAGTTACTATAATTTCGTGATATCGCTAATGTCATAAGACAACATTCTCCTACGTAGCTGTCGCATTGGTAATGTACTATGTATCTATTTCGTTTTATTTATTTATTTATTTACTTACTTACTTACTTATTGATAAAAGAAGACTTTTCCAAACTTACGAAAATAGCAACTTTATTGCCGCATTTATTAATCATTATAACATCAATATAATAGATTGTATTGATATAATATCTCTAAATTATAAATGAGTATTCCTACTATTTCATTACAGTGGGCAGCAAATGCCATTTTAATCCACCCCGCAGCCCCAGAACGATAAAATGAAATACTGTTTTGGAATTTATACCTGCCTCCGATAAAAACTGGTGAGAAGTTCGTTTGTTACTAATTACTGAAACAAAATATTAATGAAAGAAACCAAGACACGTTATGTGAAACTCTAAAGCTGGAAAAGCTTACGGGCTTGCTGTGAAAGTAACTGAAAATTCAAACAGATATACATTATATAGTGATTTGCGAATGATACTGTAATTATTAAAACTATATCTTAGCGGAGATTTTGTTCCGTCACTTCCTCACGCAATGACACATATCATATTGAAGACATGACGAAAAGTGTCATTTTATTTGTTATAAATATCATTTCACGTAGTTCACTTGTAAAATTATTAAGTGGCACATCTGATCTATCCACTTTAAAGCTCTCCTATGCGGTTGCAGAAAGCCGACCAACTAAATCATAAAACTGTTTCAATTCAGGTTTCTTCTGCGTTTGCAGTATTCTTAGGTAGATAAAACCGGTTACATTCAGAAACGTGATATTTGTACGATTTTTTTTATAGTTGCCGCTGCAGTGCTTCACGTCCCGGCTTGATATTTCCTGTGGTCCATTTACTTTTTTGATTGAATTATTTTTCTTTTGATTAATAACATCACAATAAATTGAATTAATGTTGTTTGGTATTAAACTGGTCAAAATGAATAAAAAATATTTAATTACCAAAGAAACTGCCCGAAATTTATAAATTACTTATTTTGTGCAGAACCAGATAAATTCTTGTTCTTAGTTGAAATTTCAGTAACATAAAAAATCTTAGTCACCTTTGTCAAGATATAACCCAGCTTACCTTTAAATCGACAAATACATGCCGACATTCCTATCGCACTGTATACGGATCTTATTCCTTACCCCCCAATTCATTCAAGCAGCTACGCGCGTTTTTATAGACAAGTTCAGCTCTAAGTGGGTGACTGTTGTTATAGGGTTATAGGTATATAGGGGTCAGAATTCGCCTCCATCGACTTCCGGTGAAATTACCATTATTATTGCGCATGACCAATAAACACTTTAACGGCAGTCACTGAGAGGAGGGCAGTTACGTTAGAACTAAATAACTGCGATTTTTATTATGGTGTTTGTTGTAATTGTCGACATTGTCTGTGATCTCTCTGAGCATTGTTTTCACGGGAAATATATTAACACAACATTTTGAATTTCTTCTAAGGTATCTTGGAGATCACAGCAGTTGACGTCGGTGTGGTGGCAATAAAGGGTCTATTTTCGGGGAGATATCTGGCCATGAACAAGAAAGGACGACTCTATGCTTCGGTAAGTTTTAAGTAGTATCTCTTGACACCGGATCCACATATG
>JAODUD010000087.1:28932-54258 GCA_026784285.1 Stomatorhinus walkeri | reverse complement strand
TCCTGCAAAGCAACTGCGATGCTTGGAGAAAAGTCCGGGAAACATTTATGCACTTATAACATCTAATAGCAGTGTGCAGTTTTGCATCCCACTATCATACTGGTGTTGGTGTTTTCAGTGACTGCAGTGCAGGTATGACATTCATGATGATGAAGACAGCTATTGTCTGTAACAATCACCTGCAGGAGCCCCACAAAGTTTTTAGCAACAGTAGATATTTAATAGATATATGTCAGACAGACTTTGCAAGCGCAAAACAGGTTAAGAGTTTGGGCGAGGGGGGTTCTGCGAAAAGAAAGAGAAGCTTGCTTCACTTGTCCTTAGCGCTTCTCATCCTGAAGGGCAGGATGCGTCCCGAAGCAGTGGTTACGAAATCAGATCGTCATTTTGTTATGCTCCACACGCTCCTGAGAGGAACATGCTGCGGCCGCCCAGCACGGTATAGCACCCCATTGCTCGGCCAAGATGTGAGCGTGTGACTCACCCTGTCATTTAGCCCCCCCCGCACCAAAAATATTATGCTTTTCAAGGCTGGCTCAGGCTGGTTTTGGAATTGGACAGGCCAGAGAAAGAATGTGCTCTGCTGTGTAGGAATTCAGCTGGCACCTTGGCTGTCCTGGGGGCAGACTTAATGAGGCCTTGTAACTATTTAACAAAAGCCAGGCGCCCCGGTATTATGGTGCTCAGACAATACTCAGTCCGCTTTCTGCATCTGTTATTTCATGGAAGAAAGAGTATCTCCACAACCAAGTTTTTTTTATATGCAAATATTTATTGTTTGACAAGGTTACTCAGCTTCACACAAATAAGACAACACCAGATATACAAATCTTTTATATTATAGCAATGAAGAATGCTGTTTAATTACCCCAGTTCCACAATCAATGAAACAGCAAATAAAAGTTACAATGCCCATATATTTTTTTCATGTATAAAAATAATTTTCTTTTTAAGTACAATTACCTGTTACAGATATTAAAAACATTTAAATAGTGAAATCTCAACACATAATTTATATAAACACTGGCAAAATATACACGTATATACAGATTTAGATATTTATAGATTGCACATTTCTCTATAAAAATTCAAGTAGAGTACCATCAGTAATGGAGTGGTAAGATTTGATAACATGACAATAGATTTCCCCGTACAGTGTCCACACCTATATTTGGATATATAGTTCCACATTTGAAGTACAGCTCCCAATCTAGAGAGTCCTTTCCTTGGCATCATCATTGCTTTTGTGTCCAAGCTGCCAGAGCCAGACTCCCACATCTTCTGTAACTTTGTTCCACCATAACAAAACATCCAGGCTGTGCTTGGAGATGCAGAGGGTGCCCAGTCCACCAGTGTGCTGGAGGAATGTTCCTCAGGAGCTGGGAGAGAGACAGAGAGTGGTGTCAGCTTCTAACATCCTGCGGGGGCCTGATTCTGCCCCCTCCAGCCGTCCTGTGTTGTGCTTTAGCTAAGGTGTGGGTACCCCCCCCACACACACTCCTTTTCACACCCCCCGCCGTCCACTCCTGTCCTGCAGGGGCTCTGCTCCGCTCGCCTGTGGCCGCCGCTGCACTCTGCTGAGGTGCTTGTAGTCGATCAGCCCGTTTCATTAGACGCGTGGTCTCCGCTCCAGCCCTCTCGCCTGGAAAAAATGCGCTGAAGCGCAGCTGGCTGCAGTCAGGCATCCTGCTGGATTTTTCAAGACCGGCCAGTGAAAAGTTGCCCATAGCAGGCGGGACACCGCGATCCCCCCCCCCCCACCCCCGGCCCTTCGTTCATGTCCGTCGGAGGAGCTTCTCCAGCCTCTGCAGCCGGTCGGCTCGGAGCTGCCGGAGGGTGCGCAGAGCTGGCAGAGAGCGCCGTCGCCGGCCGTACCCCAGCGGGCTGATCTTCTCTATGGGAGCACTGCCAATGCGCAGCTGGCTGTTGATCTTGTTCAGCCGGTCCATCAGATCATTCATGGCGCAGGTGCTCAGAGAGCAGCTGGACCGCTTGGCCTGGCCGTTGGAGCTCTTTGACCTCCTCACCCGTGTGTGAATATCAGTGCTGGAGAAAAAATACAAAGGAGAGAGGAGTTTACTCGTGGAGTCAAAGCGCTGCGAGCCTGGCCAGTTCCCCTCAACATGAGGAACTGCTAATAGTACGCTTCACTCATATTTTCTGTCATGATTTTAAAAAGTTTCCTTGCAAAAAATAGAAGTGACTCATTAAAGGAAACTTAGTCTTACCTTGAGTGAGGGCTAAACGCATCCCTGACATCTTCTGGTTTAACCAACTGCACCACATCTCCCATTCCACTTAAGTCTCGTTTCGTTCTGCTCTGCAGCCAGACGCTCAGTCTGCCAGGGAGTGAAAGGACTTCATTAGGAACCGGCACACAGTACACTGTTGCTGGGCTAGTATAAAATATGGCTGAGCTGCCAGTAAAACAGCAGGACCTGACAGGATCAAACTAATAATAAATGAATTAGGAATTAAATCCGCTTACCTCTTTTTCATCTCTGAGCTTAGACCGGGCTTGGCACCTTCCACACTCAGTGTAAATGTTGCGAGCAGAGAGCAACACAGGGTGGTCTGCAGTATCAGTTTCATTCTGACTGAAAGCTGTTGAAAAAACGACCACTTGTTACTCATTCATTCATTCATACAAAACATGCTTAATATCTCAGTTACTTTGTGCTTATAATCATTCTCTGCCCTGAGCTACACCTGAACTTGCTTGCACAAGAGTAGAGAGTAGAGTCCAAAAGCCAAACTGTTACCTCTTCACTTCAAAAAGACACTGAAGATCTCATTAATGCTGTTATAGAAACTGTTTTTCCCCTGAATCTTAGGGAGCAGCTCAGTCTATGGTGGAGGAGCACTTAAACTTCATTAGTATGTTTTTTAAAAACTTCACTGCACTCAGCTACAGGACATCACTTTGCAGAATCATTGCACTATGATCTAACACTGCCAGGGACAAGCTGCTAAGAATTTTTTGCTCTGTTTTTTTTTTCCTGAGACCTCCCATAGACGTGATCAGAACTTTACATTCAGCAAGACAAGAACTGAAACATCTTACACAACATGTCCAGATAAGTCCCTACAGAGACCCCAGGAAGAAAATACAAAAAGTTCAATTGAAATTCTGACAGATATTTAACATAAGAACTCCACATACCTGAAACTGAAAATAATCCGGTTGAATAAGGTGCTAAGAGAGACTTCTGACAAAGTATCCCAGAGCTTGAGGGACCCTATTAGTGTTGGTAGGCAGCCGTGACACTTAGCTAACAGTCTGACTCGCAAAGCCGGACTTGGGAGCATTTATAGTGCAGGTGGGAGGGACTTGCGGCTCATATTCTCTCATCCCTCATCCTGACTCTTCCACTAGCCAGCATATGACTGCAAAAACATGACCTGCCTATCATAAACATAATGCTATCATATTTTCAGGGAATTAAAAAAATGTAAGTAAATTCCATACCACTGACGGTGACCTCATGCACGCCTCAGAGGCACATGCTACAATTCAATTTTTTTTCTTGCTCCATAAAAATCAGCTGTTGCTTTTAAATGTTTCTTATTATAATTCTTGTAAAGTTTGGATTAGGTCAACATTGGCTAAATTTGTTTAATCCTAAATTTATATTAATTCACGTGTGCATATGCGTGTGTGTGTGCACATGTATACATAATTAGAAAAATAAGGAGTTTATTAATTGTTTAATGATCTAGTTCTTTGGAGAATACTGTATGTGAAATACTGTGAAGTTGACTGAGGGTTGCACTGATCAAACAAAACAAAAAACAAATATACCTTTTTTTAATGACTCAAATCTTATAGCAAACTGTTCAACAATCTGGTATCACTTCTTGTAAACATAAATATGGCAAAAGGAAGAATGCTTGGATATTATTCTATTTTTATATATATATATTATACTGTGGGGACCTAAAAATCTGTGACTATAATCAAAACACTAAAAATGCCAAAAGTAAGTAAGCATTGGTTACTTAGGGTTAAGGTTGGGGCTGGGTAGGGGCTATGGTTCTCATAACTGAGATTAGGGTTTTGCCCATAGAAATGAATGTAGGGTCCCCACAAAGATATGAATACAAATGTGTGTGTGTGTGTGTGTCTGTGTATGTGTGTGTATTACTGCCCTGCAGTGGTATCTCTCATGAAATTCATAATTAAAATGTAATGTCAAAATCAAAAAGGCAGAACTTGTTTTAAACACAAGCTAATCTGTTCTCAATATATCTTTATAACATGTTTACTACTGTGATAGAGTAGTGAGTGCATTTCCGAAAGCTCAAAGTGACCTTCACCATAAGTTGTCTAGAATTGCAAATGAACGTTTGGTTGCTTGTGATTATGGTAACAGCACTTGAACTGCTTTGTAAGTACTCTGGATGTATTTTAAACAACTGATTAAACAGCCTGTGCGTGCCCGGTTGGAAAATAGCTAGGGCTAAACACATTTTCCACTTTCTTGATATGTAAATCATTTAGTCATTTGCACAGAGGGAGCCATAAAGTTTAGCTTTTCAGCATGTGACTTCACAGCTTTGTGCCTGTTTGATAAACTAAGCAATATGGAGAATCTTAATTGGACACAAAAGCATTGTTGTCGGCTGGGGTGGAATTTTACTGAATCTTTATATGTCATTCAAGCGAACAGTGATTGTGCTGTGTTAGAGAAATGATATCCTTATTTGGTCATTTTACTTGGGAAATTGCACAAGAGACAATAATGATAAACTCATGTGATTGTGTGCAAATTACTACTCATATATAGCAAATGCTGTTGTGAAGATTGTCAGGGGGCTGATTCCGATTCGTGCTGCAGTTACCCCAACTTATCGGAATGCAGGGATGGGAGAGAATCCGTACAGAGATGATGTTGTGAAATATTTCTTACATGAATCACTCCTACTGTCAAAAGACTCATAACTGACCTAGAAATTTCATGGAGTAAGGCCATAGATTTCTTCATCAATTGTTTTTGCTTTGCCAGTAGTCACAATAGGCCTTTTGACTTTACCAGACTGTGCCATCTGCCAAGATTTTTTTTTAATAAAATGACCATCAGTAATTATTGGTGAGTTCCATTTGAACTGGGCAGTCAGAATTTACCAGTTCTTAATTGGAAATGCCAACTGGAATGCCCCCTGAAGTCGGAGGAACCCAACCTCAGATTCCAAGATGGTTGTGACCTTCATCCACCTAAGTGAGAGCTTTAGTTATATATCATTTATTATCACTTATGTCTTTTCTGGTTTTCACTGAATTGGTTGTACACACGGTACTCTCTACCCTGCATCTGTGGACGTGTTGCTGCAGTGTTCGTGTGCACAAAATACTGGTTAATGTGTTATCGCCTGCAATTGCTGACAATGGCTAACAATGAGTCTGGCTAGAACTGATACTGCTGATTCGGCTGATTGTGCGGGAATGCGGTTACCTTGGCTGTGACATCATTCCCAGCATAAGCCCCCCCATTGGTATGTGACACAGCTTTTAGAGTAGATTGTATCTTTCAAGCATCACCACTAAAAGGACTGAACATGTGTCAGAGTTTTAAACATTAATATAACCTTGATGCTTTTTAAACTTACCCTGTGAAAATGCACAGAGTGAGAGTGGCTGAAAGGCTATTTGCAGTGTTTTTAGTCAAAGGCAGAAAGTACTAAGTAAGTACAATGGAGGAGTTTTGGATTTGTAACTAATTGGAAATGTTTTATAGCTAAAGAATTCCTGTTTATAGCACAGGCTGAAACAAACCTCCCAGATCAGCACTGATTTTCCACCATGATGTGACAACTCCTGCTGTTTGCTCTGTACATTTTGCAGTGGACGTTCATGGACCACTGAAAGTCAGTGTTGCCCAGTCCATGAACGCTTGTTGTTTTTAAACCTGAAGGTGACCCTGCTAATGTGACTTAGTGATCTGACTCGCATGACTGAGCTGTGTCTCATTGTATCTTGAAACCTCAATATTGCATATTCTTCACGTTACATGGAGAAACCCTTCTTGTTTTTGAAGACAGAGCAGACGCTGGAGTCTATATTAGGCAGGGCAAAAGGCTGGGCTACACCAAAGGCTTACGTTTGGTTTCAACATTGGTAAGGACCACATCATCCCTGACCCCCACTCTCCTAAACACACAGTGCTCCCACAATATTGGTAGGGATGTATCCCTACAATCCATCCCCAAATCTAAGCTCTGGGTGCATGCACACATCACTGCTGGTCTGGGAGTTTTTTTTTTTTTTTGCTTGTGCTATAAACAGGAAAGCTTTAGCTGTAAAACATTTCCAATTAGCCACAAGTCTGACACTCCTCCATTGTACTTAATGTAGGTTAATACACAAACTTATACATACTGAGCATTCCCATACTGCGAAGGTGATGAAATACGGAAAACATGCAAACACACACAGAGCAAAGATTTGCTATAGCATCTTGATATATCTGGTTTAAAAGTTTAAAACCCAAATTAATAATAAATAATTCAGCAGCAATGATTGCAGTCGTACATCAGTTGCTTTAAAATGATTTATGGTATCTCAGAAACTAAAATAAGACGCAACTAGGCTACTTCACCATAATCTCATTTAATAATCCAACCGTAATCAAACAAGGAATATTATTTCAATTCGTAATTAATTCCCGTGTTTTGATTTGTGTGTTTCGGAAATATAAAATCGTGTTTTGTTTTGTTTTTTTTTTGTCGATGTGACACATTTCAGCGATAAGTATTTTGCAAAACCGATTTCTTATCAGTTTTCCAGCGGGAAGCATCCGCGAACCGCAAGGCCTACGCCCAAGATGGGTCACTCTCCGCGACGCGCAGGCGCACTGCTCCCGCTGCTGTCAAACATGGCTGTGCTTTTTGGATAAAGAAAAATGTTAAATAGGCTTGTTAGATTTCCAATAGCATCAAACGATGGCTAGATTGGCTGATTATTTCATTGTGGTGGGATATGATCGCGAAAAGTCAGGTGAGTTCCCAAATTTACTTATTTCAGCGTGGATACAACATTGAGAATTCCTTTTTTGTCAGGCCATAACACTGAGACAATACTGTACTGGGATATCCAGGTTGGAGGATTGCCACTTTGCGCTTGATGGTTTCACATTGAAATAGTAAATATTTAATACACAGTTATTCATTTGTCGGACATGAATGCTGCGATGTATGCTGTCTGTAATCAGATACAATAAAAGAAACTATGTCGTCAGATTTGGAATGTATTACAAGTATAACCAGATTAAAGTTTCTCTCAAATGAGTCGACCTGTCATTCCTTTTTCTAAGTGAATGACAAGTCGATGTGATTGCGGTAGGTTATATATACAAAGGCATGTATATCAATTCAAAAAGTTTACCAACATTCCTACCTTTCACAAACGATGTTTACGACCAATTTCCTGAGCCATACTCGGCAGCGGTTTAGCTGTAATACTAAACTATAGACTTACTAAACCATATACTTTAAAGCTTTTAAAAATATATGCTTTAGGCTTAACAGGAGTCGGCGTTGGAAACGCTATTTTGTGTTATTTTCTGGTCCATTTTTGTTTACTTTTTCCATGCATCTTTTCGATAATTCTTTTATGCTGTTAGTTTTTTTTCTTATTTATTCCAAAACACGTTGCATTGATATTTCTGTGATGTTTAATGCGGTGCTTTTGGTTTTGCTCCTGTAAAAACAACACGCTGCTCATTTAGTGTAGTATTGGGGACTACAGACAAACGGGCGCGCATGTCGCTGCTGCTGAATGGGCGCTTTCCTGGGAAACTTCCTCTGCTGTGCGAAGGCGATTCGTCGTCTTTACTGCTAGGAAACATCCGTCATTATAAAGGCAGGAATGAGTAGTGCATCTCCCAGGGGTGCGCTGGTTATACTGTATCCTACTCCTAGGCCTAGAATTGCACGTCTCACCAATGCTGATTTGTGTTTTTTCCGCAAAATCTGTGCAAAGTGAAAGCGCCACATCACTAATTTCTGAAGATATGTGCAAGTTATCTTTAATAGAAAATATCTCATATCATTCATAAATTACGTATTAGTAGCATTGTTAAGGGTGGTAGTAAGAGTAATAATGATAACTTTTTTGTCAGTAGTTATTTTACATTAATTGTTTTTTCACGAGGGGGAAAATATGTCAGTTATGGCTGTACCATTATAAAATCTGTCAGATTTTTGGGTGTGCATTTAGCCTTTATTGGAAAAGAATCTCCTGTGTGGCTGAACTCGTGAAGGAAGAGCATCATGCAGTGTTAGCATGCATTAATATATGAAAACACGTGTGGAGTGCAATAATGAGTGTAATAGCTGTGTTATTAAAGTAGAAAAACTCACTTCGGGTAATTTACCTTTTATTGTTTATAATTTACCTTGTATATTTGTGTACTGGTCGGTTACTAGCTGGAAATGAAATATACGTATTTTGTGCAACTGGAAAAAATTACCATGCATGCATTCATCTCATATTCTAGTTAGTGTGGAACAAAATGTGTAATCTTTAATGATTGGTGTAGTATAATTGTAATATTAATACTTGTCTATAATAATGTCTTATAATTTGTTTCATTGTTTGTGAATTAAACAATTATTCAGAAATTAGCAAGGTAACAATCAACAGGCCATTGTTTGCTGATTACGTCAACATTTTGAGTTGGCTGTGTTTGGATAAATATTTGTACTGTACACAATCAGAAGAATTTAAAGAATTTTAGTATATATCCTTAAACAAGTTTATTCTTGGAAATACACATTTACCATTACCTTTTTAAAAATATACTTGTTATTTGCCTGTTGATTGCACAATGAGGTCAGAAACAGAAAGTTCTTATCTCATTGCTGTTTGGAAATCAGTATCTGGGTTTTTCATAACTGATGGGATATCAAAATCCTAGGTTTGAAAAGTTCTTTGCAGTCATGTGGTTGGAAAAAAATCCATTGAAACATGTGTCCTAATTATTTATTAAATAAGTAATGTGTCCTTGGTAAGAGTAGGACTCAAATAACAAGGAACAATCTGGTGCTGAAAGGAACCAATATTTCTGTCTTTCTATGTTTGCAAAATATGCTGTCCTTGCAGAATCTCTCTAAAAGTCTTAAAATATATACATTTCCAATGTCTGATCTTTATAAATACTTCATTCTTAACTATCAGGTAGATGCTTAAGCTTTCAGTTGAGTTAGCCTTTTCCGTACTGTGTGATTTATTCATGAACTACAGGCTATGTCTGACCATGGCCATTTGAGCCTAGTACATGGAGAATATCAGTAACATTAGCTTGCAATGTCGCAAACTATAGACCAAACGCATGCCTTGCTGTAAAGTTTGAAAAGTAGATTGACTCAAGGGAGTCTGATCGGCTGGTGAGGCTAAGTGAACACAGTGAATGTAATAATCAAAACAAAGCATTTTCGTTTTTTTTGTTTGTTTGTTTTTCCTTAAAGATGTAGAGAGCATTACCCATACAAATGGTTTTGTTTCAGGGTGTAATTAATAACTTAAATAGTTTAAGCAATCGCTGGGCAGGTGGGAGCAATTACATTGTGCACAAGGCTTAGGGATTATTGCTGCACAATCACTTGTTATTGTTTAGCGGCAGTAAAAAAGGATTTTCTGCTGTCTTGATATGTGAATGTAGCGCACATTCCTGCGGTCCATTATCTGGGGGTCAAGACAGATTCTGCAAAGGGGTTTGAAATTAAGTGAATCATACCAAGTGATTTACTTTAAGATGACCTTAGAGTATGTGTACCAAACTTAAGATTGTGCTTTTGAAAATAATTCAGATGAAGAACATTCTAAATATACAGGTTATTTTTTAATTGGTAATCACAGCCAAAAGATTGTTACTTAAAATAACGACTAAGACCAAGCTATAATATTCATCCATCCATCCATCCATCCATCTTCCAGCTGCTTACCCTAGTCTGGATCGCAGAGGACCCGAAGCCTGTTCCAGTTTGTGGGTCATTCTGATTGGGTCACCAGTCCACTGCAAGACACATACAAACAATGGGCTATTTAGTGAAGCTAATTGTTTGTCTTTGGAAATCCAAGTATCTCGAAGATACCCAGGTGACATGGGGAGAACATGCTAGTTCCACATTTAGAACAGAGGTGAGCTTTGACCCACCATCACTGGAGGTGTGATGCTAGCATGCCATCGTCTAATATCAGCCATCTACACCTAATAAAATTTAAAAACCAAGAGTTTGCTAAAAGCTGAACTTTGCTGTCTGCCTCATAGGTTCTTCATTAAAACCATAATAGCTCCAAGGCTAGGAGCAACAAATTATTGAATGTCTTTTAATTATGTTTTGTGCACTGTAAAATATTATTAACTAATTTATCATTTCTTTGCAGTGAAGTCTTTAGCAAGCCAGCCTGTGTAATGTAGTCACAGAGACACAGGCTAGCCAGCCAACCAACCTGTGTAATGAAGTCACAGAGACTCTAGTCAGCCGATTAGCCTGTGTAATGTAGTCACAGAGACATCAGTTAGTGAAGCAAACACATTAAGCTGTGCAAAAGGTAGGTCAGTATAATCAAATAATCAAGTACGCATTTGTTAATTGGTTATGAATGCTTTTCAGTTAGCTGGATACCTTATGAAGCTGACATATCCCAATTAATATTCCAGTTTCGTCAGTCAGCACAATGGTAACGTGAATTAAATTCTTTTTGTTTGTAAGTCATAAATTCTTTGTGATACTCTGACTGTCCTTTGTATATGTTATGATGCAGGTGTGTAGGGGCACTTAATTTTTAAATCTGAATTAAATTTTTTTTTGATGATCTGAAAAAGCCATGAAATGGCTTGGTCTTAGTGGGGTGGTTTTCTGTTCCATTGATAAAATGTGTGTGTGTGTGTGTGAGCGGGTATACCTTACCTTATGGGGACACAGTGTCTAATATATGAAAAATATATATTTAAAAAATATATTTATTTTTTAAAAATAAACATCTGTGACTGCAATGAAAAAACGAAAAATGCCAAAAGTCTTGTATTTTGCTTGGTTACTTATGATTATGGTTCATGCTGTGTAGGAGTTAAGGTTGTCATAGTTAGCGTTAGCATTTTTCCCATACAAATGAATGAGTGGTCCCCATAAAGATTTGTTTACCCGACATGTATGTGTGTGTATATGTTGTATATGGGACATGATGGCTATACCATTTAAATCGGTGGGTTTTGGCGTGTGTCATGATTTCACTTGCCTTGACCTTGGCTTCCTTGAAGGACCCCCCCCCCACTTGCATTTCTGGACCTACAAACGATTCTTGCTTGAATAACTGTTGCCTTGAGTCATTTATGGACAATGTTAGATATCTGTTTGTCTAACCTTCTCATCCTTTATCAAAAAGTACCGGTGGACAAGGGCTGGAACGCCATTTGGCATGGTTGGTTGTGTATCTTGGCAGGGCACCAAAGTGAGCTGCTGGAGCTGTAATGTGGGGGTCAACAAGGACATGAGATCCCTCGTGGAGTGTGCTGGATGTCAGGTATATGTGCTGTGCATTTCCATCAAGCACCAGATTGACTCCTTCGGCAGAAACCAGATCAATCCGGCTGTACCCAGTATTCAAAAATCCCTTCTACATTCTGCTGGATAAAGCACAAGTACCTCGCTTTTCAGTTTATGCTAAGGCTGTGTAGTTACTTACCCTGTGGGTTTTTGGTTAGGTAATGAAGCTGTCTTACCTAGCCACCCTGGTGGTGATCATACCTTTTCTTGCATTGTCAGGCTGGAGTTGGAATGGGAGGAAAGTCAGGAAAGCAACCTAGGCTCTGACACAGGTGATTATACATTTTGGAGAAACAAGAAGGATTAGGGTAGAAGTTTTGTACCTCATTTTATCATGTAAAACTCAGTCTGTTCCTCCTTTAAATAACATAATGATTCTCTTGATAAACCCCAGGTGTGTTTTCATTCGGTACATTTGTTTGGTAACATTATATGTGCTTGTCAGGTAAAGGTCAATACAAATAAACATACTTGATTAAGACAAACCTTGTATAAATGGGTCTCCTATGAAGATTACAACTGTTTGTAATACTTGTAGCTTTGCCATCTCCTGCCGTATGTTTTCATCATTGTCCTGGCATGGAATGTTAGTCTCATGGTTCTTAGGTACGCTGTTCTCCAGGAACTGGTGAAAAGAGTCTGTAAAATTGTTCAGGCAATAAACAGTACTTTGCAAGAGAGAAATCCAAAAGGCTACTGTGCATTGGGCTTTTGTCATGACAATGGAGCCTTTCCTTTGAAAAATAATGTAGTATAAATGCACACTATTCAGTTTCAAAGGCATAAAGGTAATGACACTTGACTCTTTTTACACTATTCGCATTTACTAAGCAATATGAATCTGGAGCCAGAAATCACATCTGGATTGCTCTTAGGAAACCAAACATTTTGGCGATTCAAGCATGCAAGATTTCAATGAATGGATGAAATCTTTAATGAGCAAATAGCACAAAACTGCAAATGTAATTACAAGTGCTGTGCAGCTGATAGGAAAATAGGGAGATTTGCCTGGAACAGGAGCCAAATGTCAGAGCCTGCTTAGGAAACTGCTGGCCCATTCTCCTAATAAGGAATAGCTAATTGTACCTCAAAAAATGACTTATCAGCACATCATTTTTTGGACTGATTCAGATATGTTTCAAGGGATCAACATGTTATGAATCATGAAGCTGGAAGTACATTTTCATGGATCGCCTATGTGTTTTGTCAGCCAACATAATGGAAAGATTTCAGTTATGGTTGTCTGAAAATCTGTTGTCATTAAGTAGTGTTTTTCATAGTCGGTATTTGTTTTATTTCTTCATGACAGTAGATGATGTAATAAAAAACACACACTGTAGCGCCCAAGAGGCCCCGAACAGGTTTTTCAGATTTGACAGGAAGTTAATAACATAAATTCTCTTGATGTGATTCAGATGCTGTTGGGCTGTTTTTGTGTAGAATTCAGTTTTGGCAGAATTTCAGCCGCATCACTTTTCAGCTACCTCTTTAAATTTTTACACAATTTAACATGTGTGCTGCATGTTAAGATGAAATTCAGCAATTAAATAAAGCATCACTTTATAAAATATCTTAATACGATTTATAGATAGGGTCTCTGGTCATGTTAGCTGAATTTCCCATTGTGTGTGTGGATTTGTATGCGTGTCCCCACAATGTGGTAAACCCTGTGTGTGGCTGCCTGCTGAAGTGTGTGAACCTGAAAAAAGAACAGCTCATTGCTAAGGTACTTCAGTAATGTGTCACTATTGCTTATACCAGATGGATGTCCAGTAGTTAGGATGTGATTTTTATCGAGCCGCTCACCTATAGACCAAACTAGACCTGGGAATCTTGGATTCTGCCTGTATTTTAGAGATACCTGTGGACTATATGAGCTGTTTGATTCAGATCTGAGCAGAGAGTCTCCATGAGCACTGGGCGCAAAAATAAAAGTTATTTAAGTTAAGAATTCTTTACCCAGAATGGCTTAAAAATCCAAGCAACACAGCTTTCTGTGCAACAAAGTTTAATCTCTGAATTATTCATGGGAAAAATGGATTTTCCATTAGCATTAGCATTTTTTAACTGGAGACGAAGTCGTCTACTTTATATGATATGAATTGTTTTGTTTAATCCAAGTCTGCTGTATTTTCCTACCGGACTTTCAGCCTGAACTGTTGCAGCTAACAATTTATTACCCAAACGTAACACGTGTTTTTTCTAACCATAAAAGCCTACATTAGAGTTGATACACTAAAATAGCTTTATAGTTAAACTCATAAAACATGTATAAGCATTAAAGTTAGGAATGGATGACACTTAAACTGTTCCCCTTCTGCAAGATCAGCAAATGGGAAAACACAGCAGCAATTACGAAAACACTACAATATTAGTGGCACTGAAAACGCAAAGGGTATGTACCTACTGATCATCATGCTTGTTACTGATTGGGCAGGAAACCTGTCAATCGGCCGACAGTCATATCTATGGTTAATGCGAAGGTACAGTATCTCACAAAAGCGAGTACACTGCTCACATTTTTGTTAATATTTTATTTTATCTTTTCATGGGACAACACTGACAATATGACACTTTGATAAAATGTAAAGTAGTGAGTGTCCAGCTTGTTTAACAGTGTACCCTCAAAATAACTAAACACACAGCTATTAATGTCTAAACCGCTGTCAACAAAAGTGAGTACAGCCCTAAATGAAAATTGTGCCCATTTAGCCATTTTCCCTCCCCGGTATCATGTGACTCGTCAGTGTTACAAGCTTTCTGGTGTGAATGGGGAGCTGGTCTGTTAAACTTGCCGTGATCTCTCTCACACTCTCTCATACTGGTCACTGGAAGTTCAACATGGCACCTCATAGCAAAGACCTCTCTGAGGATCAAAAAAAATGTTGCTCTACATAAAGATGACCTGGGCTATAAGAAGATTGCCAACACCCTGAAACTGAGCTGCAACACGGTGGCCAAGACCATACAGCAGTGTAACAGGGCAGGTTCCACTCAGGACAGGCGTCACCATGGTCCAGCAAAGAAGCTGGGTGCATGTGCTCAGCGTCATATCCAGAGGTTCTCTTTTGAAAACATGTATGAGTGCTGCCAGCATTGCTGCAGAGGTTGAAGGGGTGGGGGGGTCAGGCTGACAGTGCCCAGGCCGTAGGCCGCACACTACATGAAACTGGTCTGCATGGCTGTCATCCCAGAAGGAGCCTCTTCTAAAGACGACGCATAAAAAAGCCAGCAAACAGTTTTCTGAAGGCAAGCAGACTAAGGACATGGATTAATGGAACCATGCCCTGTGGTCTGATGAGACCAAAACAAGGCAGGGCCTGCTAACATTAGCTGAATAGATTAAGGTTGACATATCAAGCCGTGACCTCGTTTTAAATCAGCAGTAAAGGTAACAAGTTATTAAAATGATGTCTGATAATGTTATACTACAGTACTATAATACTATACTAATTATACTATAATACTATACTAATATAATATAATACTATACGATTACATTAAACTACATTTAAAAAAAAAGTTTTGTTAGGTTATTCATATGTGCCATTTTCACCACTTTTAAGTGTTTTACATATTTTTTTTTTACAGCTAATGATATGGAGGTGTAAAAGTTATGTTGAAACTATCTGCGTGGTGCAACTGATAATTGTGTAGTAGTTCCTAAACTGAAATGTAGGGACAGTTCACTTCCACTTCCACTTCCACAGGCTATGATAAAACTTTGCGGGTGAAACCCACTGCGGAAAACTTGTAAATCTTCATATCCTTGCAGAAAGAGTGATCAGGTTTATCAGGTTCCATTTTTTTCGTAGTACTTTATCTTTGCAAATGTTAAATATAAAAGAGGGAAACAAAGACCCTCGAGTGAACAAAATAGCAAGAATATTCTGTACCTTAAATGTCAGTCTGTTGTTCCATTTGAGTGAGAATTTTCTGGAACTTCAAAAATAAAGCAGCTCGTACTGACAAACTGAATAATGATCACTTCATTCATGGTTCCAGTTGGAGGTTTGTTCTGTATTGTGCTTTTAAATATGGGTCAATGAGAAATCTCTGAAATCATGATCACTTTATTTACATGCATCATTGAATTCAGTGAAAGTGAAATTCTTCTGTCACAGGGGAGGGAACAGGTGCATGGGGGACAACAGGACAGAACAGTACAAACAGTCCAGTAAGAGACGGGACAGTAATGTGGAGAGTGGAGCAATAAATATATTCACTATGCATACATTTGTGCAAGTTAGGAAATGTGCAAAGACCATTGATAAAAGTGCAAACAAATATGCAAATAGTGCAACCAAATGTATGAAGTTCCCCATCTTTCTTGGCAAGGAAACAGGTTCTTCCAGGAGTAACGGACGTTTTCTGGGAGTGGTTGACCTAGTGAGTAATTATACGAACACAAGAGCAAATTAACATTAAAAATCGACATTGAAACGAATAAATTGATTTGCAATTTACCTATAAAACACAATAATTTATGTGCGATCAAACCAGATTTGTTTTAACGACAACGAAAATAGTCACAGCACTGTAATGTTTACATTACAGCCCAGAACAAAGGTTTTCAGTGCCACTAATGTAGTGTTTTTGTATTTTCTGGTGTGTATTCGTACTTGTTGGTGTGCTTTCATATTTGCTGGTGTGTTTTGCCCTTCTGGGCTTCCGTACATATTTTTCTTATCTGCTTATTATAAATATCTTCTGGAATTGAACTTACTGTTGTGATGTACAGTAATAGTCAAAAGTTTGGACATGTCAAGCTGCCTAGGAGAGTTGCATCACATGATGTGGTCACCTGACTTAAACACAATAGAAATAGTTTTGGATGAGTTTGACTAGAGAGTGAAGGAAAAGTGGCAAATGAGTGCACAGAATACATGTGGGACCTCCTTCAGGACAGCTGAGTATCACACATGGCCGCCTCATGGAACTGACATGGAGGAGACAGTGGGGTCAGTCTGCCCCTAGAGCAGTTGGAGTTAAGGGTCTTGCTAAAATGCCCAATGGTGGGATCATTCTGCTGACCACAGGATTTGAACCAGCATCCTTTTGAGTCCCAACCCACAGAGCTGCCACCCAACCCCAACAAATTATTTTTTTAAGATACTTTTTTGGTCAGTACATAATTCCATGTCTGTTATTTTATGGTTTTCATGTCTTTATAATTATTATAAAATGTAGAGAATAAGTGCACCTTTTCTGAGGGTAGGCTTGTCCAAACTTTAGACTGGTACTGCGTTCATAATATTTAACTGAACTATTACTGGGGAGATGGAATATGCTAAGAAAATGTGGGGCAAGATTAGAAGTCAAAATCAGAGAACACTTTCAATGCAGACTTCTGCTGTAGCAACTCATCGCTCTCCTATGGCAGAGTTTTTTCATCTGCTTTGTGTCAGATCTTAATAGTCAAATTTGTTTCTTATTATGAAAATGTACAGCAATTTTGTTTTGCCCAGGTACCCTTGTGTTCCCATATCCTTGATTTATTCATGATTTTAGGCATAGTCATGAAGCAATTATACATGGAAATAACAATCAACATTTAGAAAGGAAAAGATGAGAACAGTTAGTGTACAGTATATTATTCACCTAATTGCTGTGATCAACACTTAAAATGACACTGGAATGACACTGCTTTCCTGCATTGGCTACAGACACCTCCCCATCAGCTTTGCAAGATGGGTTGATGAAGTGAACACAAATTCTTGAATATGAATAGACTATCATGACTGTGAAACACACTGCCTATTTTCATTATAGATGACCCGACCCACTTTTCTTTTGGTTCCCTGATCCGTTCCATTCAATATTTATATCTGCCAATTCTTAGTCTCGATCCAATCTTTTAATAAATATTTAATTATACATACATACACAGAAGGCGTTGCCGCATTTTTGTCTGAATAAACATTGTGATTTTGCAGTATTTTTCCTTATGTTTCTGCAAGGCCTAATAAGATTTGGTGTCCAAAACAATGCTCTGTTGCAACCTCTCGGAATGATGGCATTGCAGACATTGCTGGTAGCTGTTGGGCCACTTTAACTTTCCAATTTAAAGAATTTTGACATAGCTGACATATCCTTAGTCAATAGTTTCAAGCCACATGCCTCGCTTACTGCAGCCTGCAAATGAATCCTTACAATCTGCGCAACTGATGAAGGAAATTAAATAGATCGGTCTTGGGATTGGGTTTTGTGGTAGCCGATATCAGTCAATTGCCTGGATTGGCCCCGATTCAAATCTTTGATATCAGATTGGGACATTTCAATGGGCTGTTACTGCATGTGTTGTGTTGTGTTGTTTTGATCAGAAAGTCTTGCTGAAACATACCCTATAGGTATAGTCAAATATTTAAAGTTCAAAAATATGTTTTTGTTTGGCAAAGTCATGTTTTTGAATGGGAGTTATTCCATATATTCATCCATATATAGTTCATATATATAAAATCAAAGTATACACTGATGGTCCATTAGACATTCTTGCCTCATACCTGTGGCCAAACACATTGGGGTTTTTGTCAGTGTAATTCTTGTGAAACTAGAGACTCAGGGTCTAATTTTTTTAGCTGCAAAGAGATTAATGGAAACAAAACACAGCCACTCGCCTTGGCCAGGTTACGATAACATGGGAGCTGCAATGTGTGATTTTGATTAGAGAGGGGTGACTGGCGTGCAGGGTGGACTGGAGCATCCTTTGAAAAGGAGAACAGAGAAATTAATGGCTAGAGCGTGTACACTGAACTGTGCACTTTTTCCCTTTTAGGATCTGAGCTTTGCATTGAGGTGAGTTTCTTAGGGCTTGATCTAGAGCAGACGTGCACCTTCACCATCATAATTCTAGTGTGTTCGGCAAGTGTCAGCAGTGGCAGCGAGCCACAGAGTGTTCTGTCTACCCTGTAGAGGTGGTGATCCCTCTGACCTGCTTCTGTCTCCCACTGGTTCTCCGATGATGGTGCTGCTGTACTGGAAACAGACATAGCCTGTAGTTTGACCCATAATTATATTGCAGTTGAGTGCCGTAACACACTTTTGCTAGGCATTTGAAATAAAGCCAGAACTGAATCAAGCTAAACCAATCTTTCGTCAAAACACGATCTTATCGTTATCAAGCAAACTGTGCGTTAAGACATTCCAGACTTAGTTTGTGTGAATCACTTTTGACCTTCATTTGGTCTTAATGTTTTGTTTTACAGTCAGGTTTCAATTTTAACTTTTCCAGATAGCATTTAATGCAGGGCTGTCTGTTATATCTACTTGGATGAACATAATCTTTTTTTCCGTCATTTGCTGACCTCTGAAATGTGAACTAATGTCAGCTAAAATAAAACACAAAATTTTCCATTATATGTCTTGCTTACAAAGTTGGCTGCATGGAATGACTTTCAACGTAAATAATTGACTGAGTAATGGTGCAATTTCAGTGTTTACATGATGCTAATTTATTGCAGTATTCCTCTTGTGGTGGTGTTAGCCCTCTAGTGGAGAGTGGGGAATAAGGATCTATATGCTAGCCTTCCCTGCACCTGTTCATGGTGGAAGTCAAACCAGGTTAGCTAGCTTACGTGGAGATGACGAAAGTCGGGTAATAATTCTGGGAATCTCAAGCTGCATGATATGGAAGGCTGATTTATGAAGCATTTTTGCTGTTTAGAAAAAGGCCAAAAAAAATAATGAAGGATTTTCAGAGAGACGGAACATCTGTTGGAATCAAGGGAGAATTCAATCAGTCAGCATTTGTTTTGGAGACTGTAACAATCACACATTAAAACGATCCCTTAATGCAACAGGTGTAAGTGTGTTCAGCCAGCATTTATGCAGTTAATACTGTATCTATCAGCCCATAACTCTCCTGGAGTTTTTCTTCAAAACATGTTTAGGTCAATGCACACCTTTGAAGAGATCCAGGAATGTTGAACTTGACCATGCTTACTTAAACCATTTGCGTAAGTGGAATTGCATGAGTGCCATTGTGCGCAAACATTGTGCAGTGTGTTATGCGCACTGACTGTGTTGAAAGATTAAGACTCTGGTTTCGGATCATGTCCTCCAAGCTTACATGCACTCTGATTGTTCCTCTGGCTGCTGCTTTTAAAGTAACTAGCTGCCGAATGCGTAGTTTCATATGGCCGGTGGACAAACTTGACGAAAATCTGACTTTTTAGTGAAGAAGGAGTAGTTTAAAATTTTCATGCCTGTAGGATTGAATAGTGATGCCTTGTTTATCCCTATGGGGAAATGATCTTTTCCTTTGTCCCAGCTTTCTGGCTGGGAGATACAAAGATGCATATGGTTGAATGACAAATAAGGCTTTAACCAACTGAAAACTGTCAGGTGGTGCAACCAAAAATGATTATATTTTATGGTTATTTTATTTTTTTAAATGTTAATAATGTAACCATTTAAGTGTCTTAAAAGCATTAGATATTGTTATTTGTATTCACTGGACATGGAATTCATATGGTTTTGGGACCAGTCTGCCACCGCAGGCTTATTATGACAATAACTAAAAAGTGTTCCATGGATATTTTTCGAATTTCACAGAAACATTTGTATGGGTGATGAGTTGGAACTGATCAAATTTTCAGACAGATCACTCCAACGCTGATCTTCAGACAGATTACTCCAATGCTGATCTTCAGACAGATCACTCCAACACTGATCTTCAGACAGATCACTCCAACACTGATCTTCTTGGCAGCAATGGGAGGGCAGTCGACATTTGTGATTAGTGAAAAACTATTTTATGGATGTTATTACTGCTTCTCAGAAATATATGGATGATGATCTACAGTTGATTTCATTTTCATGTAAATTGTACCAAAAATGAAGCAGCAGCATTGTGTGGCAGCTATAGAAGACACTTGGTTTTATGAACACAGTAACTCTAAAAGTGTTGTATGGGTCTTTTTAAAATTTTATGTAGGGGGGACAAAATGTAAGTACTCAAATTTCGGGAAAGATTACCTCAAAATTAAAGCAGCAATGCATACTGATTACAAAATATGGTAGTTTCAGACATTTGATTCCGTTATTGAGATATCCGTGAAATATTTTTTGAGTTCTTTTTTAGCCTTCGCAAAGATTTTGTAAGAGTAGACCTGATCAAATTTTGACACAAATCACACCAAAACTGAAGCAGTGCCACAAAGTAATAACTAAGATAAAGATGGGTTGATAAATGGCTTTAACCTTGTGAACAGGATAACACTATTTGGTATTATTACTCTATTCTGTCTGATCTTTGATAGATCTTATTACTTCAGATAAACATTATATGAATGAAAAGCTACAATTGAAAATATTCCCCATGATAGACCCCAAATCAACCCAAAACTGGAACTGCACTACAGAGGGCAGTAGGGAGGAGACATGGAGCCTACAGCTACCATCTAATTCCATAGATCTATATGCAAAACTCCCAGAAATATTGAACACGTCAGAGGTTCCGTCACCTCAGGCGGTGAGTACGACGGCGTTGGGCAGGCGGACAGATCAAGCAGGCAGGAATACGGAGCAGGCAGGCAGGAATACGGGATGGAAACAGGGTTTATTCGGGGTAGCACGCAGAACAGGACGCCAAGATCAACTAACTTCGGGTAACATCAGGTAACATAAGGTAACATCAATGACTCATCTGGGGAAGGTACGCTGACTAAATACACGCAGGAATCACTCGACAACAGGTGGCCACGATCAGGATCAGACACGAGGTAATGAGGGGGCGTGGCACACATGAGGCTCAGACGGGTGGATCATGACAAGTTCTCAAACTGTGGATGATTTTCTCAATATTCTGTAATAAAGTTTATGTTGATTCTTAATCACTAGCCTTTCTGCTCATCAAATTTCACGAGTCGCAGTATAGTGGCCGGTGTGGGGAACTCGACGAAACTATCATGGGGGATTTAATCCTATCCCTAGGGCTGGGTGTCATCACTGATGTCCCAGTTCACAAGGTTCCGAATTCATTTGAATTTCAATTTGATTTGATTCAATATTAACCGTGATGCCCAAAAGTTAGTAATCTGCCCAAATTTGGCATATCCTTATGTTTATTAAATTTGTTAGCAGAACACGCTACATGCTCCTGTTTTGGTAAATCATGGAAGCTATAAGGACTAAAGTGGAGGTGAATAAATCCACAGCTCAGCAGCCACAACATCTTTTGAAAGGAGAGATATTGTAGACTAACAAGTTAAAAAGACATCAGTGTTGTGGCACTCCTTTTTGAAGTTTAACATCAGATGTTGATTAAACATATAAATTCAACATATCTTTAACTTTTGGGCTACACCTCTCTTTAATACTTGAGATGTACTACTAATCTGCTTATCAGATTGTTTACTTACACCTACATTCATATAATACCAAAAAGCCGGCCTCCGGACAAATTTTTACATCCATACATACGTTATGTAAAGTTGTTGGCTGCATGGAATGACAAAGTGAAACAGCTCCCACCATGTTTTTTCCTGTTTTTGTCTGCCATCTTGTTATGTGGGGGTAACATTTTGCAAGTCCATGGGAAAAGGCCATAGACTGTAAAAGGCATACATTTAAAAACTGATCTTTGGATTTTAAATCGATATCGAATCATGTAAATGAAGATTGGATTAACCCAGCTTTGTGTATTTTGGATAAGCGGTGAGAGTGTGTAAGGTAGGCTTTTAATAACAGTATTTTCATAGTACTGCGGTATTTTGTTTTGGTCAAATTTTATTTAAGTGAAAAAACCAAGCATTAAAAATTCTTTGATTTGTAAATACTGTTCATGTTGATTGTACTTAATCCTGTGTATATAATATAAATAAGAACATACATGTTTTTTTTTGTTTTTCTTCCATGGTGTACAAAGGGAATAGTCACTGTAGTAGTACATTGAAGTCTTCTGGGAAATGTAATGTTACAGTTTGCACTTGTGCCATATATTGCACGATTGCTCCTTGTTGAAAAATAAAATTCTGCACATTTTAAACCAACATGGGATGCGATTTGTCGTGTTCAATCTATCCCCCAACAATATTTATCACCTTGGACCCAGGGAATTGGGGGATGACCTCCATTATTTCTGTAAAAAGTGGCAGCCAATGTGAGGACTGACAATTTGATTGAGTGTTTCCATTCAAGCAATGACACTGTGAGGATAAACCATGAGATTCTGGGCAGGCTGAATGATGCAAGTTAATTCTTGGGTCGTCAGGAGCTGGCATTTAATGGACAGGAAGAGAATAAAAACTCTGACAGCAAAGGAAATTAGAGATGTGCTTTTTCGCTATGATGATGTTCCGGCTTTTACTGGTGTATGTGAATTGCAATGTAACATAGAGCAAAACGGTCTGTGCAGCCTACTCATTAAAATAAAAGCCAGATTAATTAAAAAAACAACCTGATATGTAAATATGTAAATGGTTATTAAATTACCATAAAGTATAGTATTTGTCCATTAAAAAGTACAGGAGATTAAATTTGGAAAGGCCGCCATATAATGCATTATTATAAAGCGCAAGTGTATGCATATGTTGCTTATTACCAAACGAGTATCAAGCAGAGGTGGAGAGTAACAGAGTAGATTTACTTGTTTTTTAAATAGCTGTAGTATATAAGTAGTATTAATCTCAGGAATTGCTGCTTTCTAATCTAAGCCTGTTACAGAGTAAAAAAAAAAAACAATGGGAAATGTCACATGACAGAGGGCGAGTGAGAAAGTGGACATAGGCCATGATCATTTCTACTCAGTTGGACAGCAGGACCACGGAAGGTGCATCTTGCAAACCTACAGAGTCAGACATAAACCCACCTGGTACTTCTTCGTACCGGTCAACATCGGAAGATATTGCATGGCCGCACTTGTGAGCTTTTATTTTCAATTTAAAAAGGGATGACGATGAGTTTTACATTAAACTCCATTGGGCCCTACAAGAGCTCCTCCAACTGGCGGGAAAAATTTGCATGTTACGATCGGCACTCCTTCCACCGTATAAATATCTCACAGTCTGAGGCAGCGGACAGGACATTTTATTTTTGCTTTCTGCTGGAGTAGCTCTGCTGCAGCCGCCTACAGGAAGGCTGCATGCATCATGAAAGCGATGGGGGAAAGTCCTCGGGAACCTCATTCCTGGAGGAGCCGAAACTGCCAGAGAGCTAATGGGGTCAAGCCCATTGGGGAAAGGAATTGGTGTGGTGCTGAGGCGTCACCCGCCATGCGGAAGCACTTGAGTCCTAATTTGATGTGGCTTATCCTGTCTTTGGCAGTGAGTGCCATTTGATCTATATGTGTTGTGCGGCTCTTTTTCTTTTATGCCTGTTTGCCCTTAAGGTTTCCGTATTGGGCAGCATGAGGCTGACATCACAGCTGTTGCCACAAACCTCCAGGACCGGAGGTTCAAATCCCACTTCTGTTCTATATGTGTGGGGTTTGCATTTTCTCTTGTGTGGGTTTCATTCTCGTACACTGATTTCCCACAGTCCAAAGACATGCTATTTCGTGTTTCCAATAAAGCCCATAGAGTGTGATTTTATATGCATGGATCCTGTGATGAACTGGCAGCCTGTCCGGGACACCCCCCTGCCAGAGGCTCCCGATAACCCTGACCAGGATAAATGATGGATGGAGAAACTAGGGGAATGATTTCAATCATATGTCACATAAAGCTTAGGGGTAATGTTGTTATAAGCTGAGGATGTCAATCAACTTTTAGTATTAAAAACACAGGCACTAAATATTGTACCATATATGGCAAGCATCTTAAAAATAAATGTAAAACCAAAGTAAAGTGAGGTCAGGTTGGGGAGTTTGCACCCACCACACGACAAAACACCTTAGGGTCCTGCTTGGCAACCCCTAAGGCCAACACGCTTTCTAGTCCCACCCTCTGGAAATTGCTATTTGTCACACCCAGGTATTATGTTGGCGTTCCCTAGGCCTGGTTCAACTGCTGGGGTCTTCAGCATAGAGGATTCTGCAAGCTGGATTACTCTCAGGGAATCGCACTTCATGACCATAGTGCCGTGACAATGCAGGTGATGTACCTCATTCGGGACACCCTGAGCAACCACTTGTATGACACGAAGTCAAACCAGCAGTACCCAAGGATTCTCTGGAGAGATGCAGTAGCAAAGGAGCTGTCTTCGTCTCAGCTCACTGGGTAGCGTCCATGTCTGGCATGGGAATGTTCTTCAAGAAAGCATTGCCTCCTGATTTTGGCAAACTTATCCCCGTTTTGTAGTGCAGAACACTTTCTCTAATGGTTAAGATAATCTTTGCACTACAGTGCTTTTAGAAAAAGCCCCTCTTTTGTAATAAAGGAAAAATCTTTTTGCTAGCTACGGTTGCGATGGTCAGGACTGCGAGGTACCTAACTAGCTAAAGTAATGTTACCCTTAGAGATGCACAATATATCGTTTAATATATTGGTATCAGCTGATATTCCCTAAAATGCAAGATATTGGCGTCAGTCCAATGTGTCAATTTTGGCTGATATTGCCAGCTGATATTTAAACTACATCTCTATTCTAATTTAGTAGCACCAGAGCTAAAGACATACTGCTAAAGTAGTGTCGAAGATGGCAGTCGGATGATCAGCCATTTTCCATAGTGGAGGACAAAGGATTTCTTTGGTTTATGAACTGCTTATGACCGACGTTCATAATTCATTATTAAATCTCCCCTGCAGATGGATCTATTTTGGCCAGAATAAAAAACAATGTAACCTCATTCCGCTAGGCTCTATAAGTTTCACCAATGACAAGCCTCCCCCCCCCCCCCCC
>JAODUD010000087.1:919-23277 GCA_026784285.1 Stomatorhinus walkeri | reverse complement strand
GGTTTCTGTTTGCGTCATCACAACATACTGTTTCGGCCGTGTTGTTTCGGTGATAAAAATCTTTCGGCCGAAAACCGGAAATGCACTTTTGGGCCATTTTCGGCCGAAATTTTCGGTGGCCGAATATTCGGTGCATTCCTAGTTTATTGTCCACACACACAAGGAGTTCAGTGTCAGGTGCCCTCCAGTGTACCGATTGATTTACGTACAGTTAAGTCAGTTATTACATACAGTGTGATGAATATATATATATACAATGTGAAGGAAAGTTGAAAGGAGTGTCTGGCCTGTGTTGGACAGTGGGCGAGCAGCCGGTGGTCCGCAGCTTCCCTGTCTCCACCCTGACCAAGGAGAAGAAGATTAGCATCCAGAACCAGCTCCAGCAGAGCCTGCAGGAAGGCCTGCAGATGCGCTCCGCCTCCTTTCAGGTAGCACCTTCAGCCAAAGTGTCGTCTCAGGCTGAGGACAGAGGCATGTTCAGCTTATGCATTATGATGTGTGGGATAAGAGCGTACAGCCTTCTCTGGCTTTTCTGAGATGTTTGGGTGTCATTTTTAATCAGTTCTGTCAGCTTATAAAAGCAGGCCTTCTATGATCCATGGTCAGCCTCACAAAATCCAATTCTAAGGTTATTCAGGAATTGTGGATTGTCCTATATATGGTCTAACCTTTTTTTGTTGGTTGTGTTGGTTGTGAACAAGCACCACTTTTCATTTTCTCTCTTTTAAGCATTTAGTGTATTACATTAATAATGTGTGTGTTTGTGTCTGGGTGAGGATATAATTGTATCAGGCAGCATTGAAGATAAGTGGGTACTGTAGCAGCTTCACACTTCCAGGACTGCGGCTTTGTATCAGTTGTCAGTTTTGTGTGTGCGTGTGTGTGTGTGTGTGTAATTTTAATGTTGCATGTGTACATGCATGGTGTGTGTGTGTGTTTCTGTGCATTTCTGTAAATATTACATTGTGGGGATTAGATTTTCCTAAAATGTGATATAAACCTGAAAGGTTTTACCTTGTTGGGACCACATTTTCAATCCCCAGAAGGGAAAACTCAATTTTATAAAAATCTATGACTGCAATCAAAAAATTAAAAATCCCAAAAAGTCTTGTATTGTGCTTGGTTTTTAATTGCTAAGGTTGGTTCTGGGTAAGGGGTTAAGGTTAGGTCTGGGTCTGGGTTTGGGTTAAGGTATCTCCTCTGGCTATTCTGGGTTTTTTCTGGTTCTAGAGATGACTTGGTCTCTTCATGATGCTCCCTGTGTTTCCTAGAACAGACATCAGATCACAGCACTAAATGGATGGGCATGTTTTAAGTGGTGTTTGGATAATTCTATGTCGTGTTAGTTTCAGTGAGAAACAGAAAAATATGTTTTACACTCACCCACATGTGCTTGCTCTTTCACAATGTGCAGAGTGCTGTAAAAGTTTTATTGTTCATTCCTATCTTTTTTAGTAACTCGACCCATAAAAACACATTCTGGAGGGGGTCGCCCTCATCTATGAGTGTGCTGCTCGTCCAGCCACTCCCAGCCAACAGGCGTGGTCTGCATTGCAGCTCTGTCCCTCATTAAGCTGTAAATTGGACTATGGAGAACCTGACCTGAGTTCACTGAACTGCCATGTCAGAGAATATGAAGAGTAGACCCTGAGAGAAAAGTGCAGATCGGCCTTAGCTGGAATCTGACTCCAGTTCCTAAAGATAATGACCACATGCCTTCATCCAGTCCTTCTGCTGGCTTTTACCCCACAGCTTACCAAGGTGGCATTTGATGAAGAGGTGAGCTCAGAAGTGGTGGAGATCTTTAAGAAGCACCTCCAGAGGATACGCTGCCCACAGTCCATCTTCAGCACATTCGCCTTCGCTGAAGGGCAGACCATGCCCCAGCTGATTCTGCCTAAGCAGAAGGAGAAGAACATCGGCTTCCGGTTGGTCTGATCTGGACAGACAGACAGACACATGCACACACGCACATACACACATACACACACATTGTATTCATGTCTTTGTGGGGACTCTCCATTCATTTCCATGGGCAAATCCCTAATCCCTACAAAATACAAGACTCAAAACTTTTTCGATTGCAGTCAAAGATCTTTATAAAACGGATTTTCCTCTTGTGGGGACTGAAAAAACAGATCCTACAATGTCAAAAGCACAGATTTTTCGCACATTATGGGGATATTTGGTCCCTACAACATAACCCACATACACACATGCACACCCACACACACTTGTGTGTTATATTCATATCTTTGTCAAGCCCGTGCATTAATTTCTATGGGCAAAATCTTAATCCCAGTTATGATAACCTTAACCATAAGTAACCAAAGTGGCATTTTTAGTTTTTTGATTGCATTCACAGATTTTTATATTTAATTGCAGTTATCCTTGTGGAGACCAAAAAAATGTCCCCAGAAAGTAAAAAGTTACAGGTTTTTATTACATTGTAGGGAAATCTGGTCCACACAATGTAATAATTACACACACACACTTAAACACACCTCTGTTTCCTCCAATCAGCCTCACCATTAACAGCCTGCCATTTATTCTCCTCCAATTGGCAAATCCTCTGCAGCACGCTTTCCAAAACAATTGTGAGAGGGGCCAAGATAGCGGGAAAGATTACCATTGGGCGCCCGCACATGGGCAAGAAAAACGAGAGGGGTAGCCGCATGACGTGGCACGAGGACGAGGATATTTCGGGTGAGTGTCCCGCCTCCTGTTGGCCTGTGCCCAGGGCACCGCGAGGCCTTGACCTCTAGCGTGGCTGCTGGTATCTAGTGTCTGACGATGGGGAGCCTCCGGTCTGCGGCACCCTCAAGCCTTCTGACAAGTCCACGATGGAGCAGCTGGTGGAGCAAGCCTTTTTCCGGGACTTCCAGCGACTGGGCCTTTGTACCGTTACTGCCAGCTCCTCACGAACCAAGGCCGGCGAGCAGTTCCGGGTCACTGCTGTCAACAGGCTGTACTCGCTGTGCCGGAGGTCAGTCTCATATGGGGTAAAGGTGCTGATGGGATGTACCATCAGGGAGGGGTGGACAATATGACCTTAATTTATTATCATGGTATTTATCATGGCGATGGTATTTTATCACAGCATTAACTTTTTTCCAAGTTTTGGGAGGAGTAGCATTTCCTGTTCCTTTATAGAAATTTTGTTTAAAAAAATCATAATATATTAAGTGGGCTGTCAACTTTGGCCTGCTGGCTGGTGTGAGATTTTCAATTTGAGACGAGTCTGCACACACGTGCACACGCATTTACATGTATGAAAAAGTATTAACTTGTAAATAGTTTTTAGGGTTTGCCAACTTAGGGTTAGCCTACAGTACATGCTTCTGATGTAGCTAATTTTTGGTTTATAATGGAATAACACATATTTGCTGTAAGATTTCTTGTGTGAGTGTGAGTCTGAAAGCGTATCACACCAGATGTATGTGAGTTAGCAACCCTGAAAACGTATGTTTTTTTTTTTTTTTAATTGTTTCACCTGTTTGATTTGTATAAAAAACATTACTTTATACAGTTCTTGCAAAACGTAAACTTTGACGAACATAAAATCACCAATAAACTATGTCTATGTTTAGCCAACATAAAATACTGCATTTGAAAACTTTTCACCTGTAGGATTTCAGGACAGAACAGCCACTCTATTAGGAACATTACAGCCTTTTGGTTGAGGGTGTTCGATTCGCTACTGTTATTAACACTAAAAGCTCATTAGCACAAACAGAAGTGCTGCATACGCCAAGGTACGTCTTGCTTGGAGGTTAAAGGAGTTTGATGTTCAATAGTTTGGGAAATTCCCGGTTCTAGTGTTAACTGGGTAGTGGTATCTTTAGCTACGCGCCTTGCATGAAGGCTGATTTAGCGAATATGTTTTGCTTTTTGATTTGCCGCTATATACAGTACTGTGCAAAAGTCTTAGGCAGGCAAAGAAAATGATGTTTAGATTATCCTCATGTTGGTATAAAACTGATAGTATGCCTGTCAAAGTGTGTCAGCTTAGCCATTTCAGAACCTCTGCTAAAATCATCCCAGTATTTGCAGCAACCGTCCAGTGCAGCCATATATTTTTTGACTTGGCCACTAGCACACCTCATACAGCTAGTCAATCTGTCACTGACTTTTTAAACCAATTTATTTAATTATTTAATTGAGCTGTTGGTGAAATTTAACAAAATCATGGAACGGCTGAGGTGCCCCTGAGGAGAAGTTTGGGAACTGAAGCGGTGTTCATCTAGCCATCCAACTAGATATCAGTAACTTTTTAGAAAACAGAAGAAATTATTACTAGTTTTTATTGTTACTCTTAATTTGCATATGTTCTAATGTTAAATTGTGTTTTTTGTTCTAAGCCAAAGTACACTTGCTACCCAGATAAACAGCTTTAAACATTTCTTTGGACTACCTAAGACTTTTGCACAGCACTGTATATGTAACCAGGTTATTTCCATTTAATGTGCATAATTACATAAAATCAGTTTATTTTGAATTTGTTCATTTTTCGTTCACTTGGCGTCAGAGTGTGTTTAATAGGAGATTCACACAACGCAGATAAACCAGTTGCATATACTATATAAGGACAAGTGTACTGATTACAACAATTTCACCGTTAGGTCATCGAAAACTGACTGACCCATCCTCTGGTGGTGTGACCCTTATCGCCCCCCCCATACAGCTATCCCGGGCTGCTTGTGGTGCCCCAGTCAGTGCCGGACAGCAGTCTGCAGAAAGTGGCCCGCTGTTACCGCCATAACCGGCTGCCTGTGGTGAGCTGGAGACACCCCCACACCAAGGCCGTGCTGCTCCGCTCCGGGGGCTTCCTTGGCAAGAGCATGGTGGGGCTCTTTAAGTCCCCCAACACCGCTTCCACAGGTATGCTGTCGGGTGTCTCAGTATGAGGGCTGGAATAGCTACCGCAGGTTATCATCTGCTGCTTTTTTAACATTTGGTAGCTGTAATAAGTCATGCATAAGTAGCTATGACAGTCATATAAATGGTTATTGCAATGGTAGTGGTGAATGAATAGTGACCCATAATGAGGGTATTGTTTCATATGAGTGGTATCTTGTATTAGTGATATGAGGCCCACTATTCATATATCTCTATTTTTACTCGAGTCGTAGTCTTAATAGCCCATATGTATTGACTGATGAGCGTGTCAGAGGCCTGAAATGGATGGCATTCTTGTTGTTTGTTGCTCTCCAAGCCCCAGTTTCCTCAGAGTCTTCCAGTAGCCTGGAGCAGGAGAAATACCTGCAGGCCATACTGAGCTCCATTCCAGCCTGCCCCAAAAAGAGCAATTCAGACAGCCCCAGAAACTGCGGTCTGATTGGCTTGTCCCCAGGTAAGCATGCTCTGATTGGCTTGTTCCCAAGTAAGCAAGCTCTGATTGGCTTGCCCCCAGGTAAGCACATGGTGATGATTTATTTATATTTTTTCAACATCTGTATGATCGTGGGTGGAGTGGTGCCTCTGAGACTAGGAATCTGTGCCAACAATTTGAAGGTTGCTGGTTCAAATCCCATGAATGCCTGGAGTGATCCTACTCCACTGGGTCCTTCCGCAAGGCCCTTAACCTGCAGCTGCTTTGTCCTGGGTACAACACTCATCTACATCCAGCCTTACAAGCAGGTCCTCCAACTAACAGGGAAAACGTGGCAGTTGGTGGCATGATTGGTACTACCATTCGGATTAGCATGGTGCTGAGGTACCACCCACTGCAGGGCTATACACAGGATTCCATCCCTGAGGTGGTTTGTCATGTGGTGGGTGTGGCAACGAACTGTAATCAGCACATGCTCCTTACCTAGACATGATCAAGTATCTGGATGGACTAGAATTCCTCATCTAAATACATAGAGAATTCAAATAAAGGGAAATACTATTTGCAGAATGAAATAGGTTTCTCTTTTATTCTTACGAAAGTTGAATTGTTTTCTCTGAGTTATTGTGAAGTTCTTGTTTGCAGATTTTTAGTGGTGTTATTTTGCTCAGGGTTATGGCTGATGTTCCTCATCGGTCTGTGAAAGATTTCCCAGCTATTCACACCTTAGACTTACGTCTGCTTGTGTTGTGCTGGGAAGGAGCCGCGATGCAATCCCCTGTTATGCAAGAGGAACAGGAGATTAAGAGGTCACCAACCATCCACTCTTTGGTTCATTGGTTCTGATTCTGGCTGCACAGGCTTAGCTGAGTTCATTCCTCTTCTTCAGAGCAAACACTCTGCACGCCGGTCTTATCACAGCCATCTCCTGTCTTGCTACAATGAATCTTTGTCTGTGGGAACTGGAGTAAAACATCTCCCCCTCACCCCCAATCAAAAAAGGGAACATCCACCTTTTGGCACCAATAAATTGGAACCGGGAGGTGAAAAAGTATCTGGATAGACTAGGATTCCTCATCTCAATACATGGAGAGTTCAAATAAAGGCAGATACTATTTGCACAATGAAACACGATTTCCCAGATTTGGTCACAGGTGTAATCTGACAGTGGTTCTAGTGTTTGCTCCAAAAATCTGAAACATAACTCTAGATTCAAACCATGTGCTTATCCTCATTTAACACCAAAATCCCTCTTTATGCTACTTTAGCATAATTCTACCTAATCTTGGAGATTTCTATCCATTATCTACATCTTTTTGGCTTACCTGTAATCACTGAAATGCAGAGGAAGAAGATATTTTGCTGGCATGGGCAGAATTGTAAGAAATTAAAGGTGTCTTTGTTACTAAGAGAAGCCTTTTGCCTGATTTTCTCAACATGGTATTTCTCTTAATTAAAAAATGTTTCTTCTGTTTTAAAAAGGCAGTGAAAGACGGACGCCTAGATCACCAAAAATGGCGCCCATCCACTTGGACATTCCTAACAGCTTTGCTCGAGGGGGTGAGGCATTTTTTGCTTTTGTTATGGCCAATTAAAACGGTTAGCCTAGTTAATCACTTGCTGGTTGTAAGGTTGCATCATTTGAAATAGTAATGTTGCTGTGAACTATTCTGTGCTCCTTCTTCCATGTTCTTGAACTGGGCATCGCTTGGTACGAAACATCGGTCTTGTTCAGTCCATAGAGTATAGATGACCATTTCTGAGTCATTACTTCAGTTTTAAGTTTTTCAGTTGTAAAAAACTTAATTGTGTATTTAATCCACAATCTGCCATATCAGTAACCAATTGATTTACTTTTTATCAATCTACGTCTTCTTTTAGAGACTGTGTTTAATAGGCCTAATTGTTGGGCCTCTTGGACTAGTCATCTCTTGCCACCAGATCTATCTCTGTTAGTCTTGGCTAAATCTGAATGCTTTTCTGACAACATAACTGGAATTAGCAGATGTTCCCCTCGAACTGCTGGAGAGCACAAGTTGTGCTTCAGCAAATGCAAACTGCCAGCCACCTTAAGGTCAAGTGATTTCAGCCTTGGAAGCTGTGTCTGTATAAATATTTGAAATTCTGCATGGACAGAAAGCACTAAGCATGCCTTGGGGGTCGCATTCCTTTCTTTGCAATTATATAGGTTGTATAGATTAAAATTATTTACTGCGGTCGAGTCCACAAACGATCGCATAGCGTACTTTCCTGCAAGGCGGAAAACAGGAATGTGTCTTTCTGGATTCCTTTGGAAACCATAAGAAAGTCCTGGCTCCAGATGTTTCTGCCGGCTTGGGATGCTGACTGAGTGGTGCTGTCCGCTTACAGCGGTCCAGTCCCATATATCTTTGCGGTGTTTTCTCACCGCTATTTAGTCTCGGGAAAATCCTCAGAACGCTGTTATTGTGAAAAGCTTATCTGACATGACCCTGATGTCAGATCCGCACGCCAGAGTGTTTCACAGGGCGGTGTCTGTGTCAGGCGGGCAGCCCGACCCATATCTATGAGTGTCACATTCAGAGCATGCTACTTTTTCTGGTCCTTCCAGGGGACCCAAATTACACGCGTAAAGCTCAAGGTAGGAATCAGCTTGTTTCCAAACTTGTCTGTGAATTTTATTCCTCCATTACAAAACCTTGATGTCAAACAACAACGTAAATATAATGAGACTCTGGCATTCATGACAGTTAATCATACTCAGGCCATTAATACTAAGATAATCAATTAGCCACGAGAACACTGGCAGATGTGTTTAGATTTAGCTCACTGACACTCCTGTCTGTGTCAAACACAGAAAAATAATTTGTCTTTGTGACGGTGCTTGTATGCTCTATATACCGTTTGGTGTAGCATAAACTGCAAAGGTGCATGAATTAACACAGGGTGGTAACATTTTTGTTAGAAAATTTAATTTGTGCTTGGAACAAATATGTCCACTAACATTTTTTTTTGCTTTTACAAAAAAGCATTAACAACCTTAATACTCACAGGTCAAGGCAAAATCCAGGCCCTAATCATGGTTACCACAAGCAGAAATTAAATGTCAATAATGTAATAGTAAATATTTGTACCCAATGGTAGTTAATGATGCTTTAGTAACAACAGATTGTAAGACAGGTTCTATCCATCCATCTTCCAAATGCTTATACCTGTGTGCTGCATTGGATAGCCCCAACCCTACCCCCCCCTCGCCCTACCGTTACATGCTGCAGATTATTTCTGTCAGTTAATTCCTAGCATTGATAATTTTATTGTCCGTTTCCATGTCCCCACACAGTCTCCCCACCTGGGGTGCCGTCCTCAAACTATGTGTCTCTCTCACGTTACATGGTGATTCAACACTTGGAATCCGCTGCTTATATCTTAGGATATAGTAGGTTTTTGTTAACTAGTGATTTTATGATCAAAGTATTGGTGAATAAGTAGAGAAGAATGGAGCCAGTGCTGTTCAAATGAGCTGTAACTTAATGTCACTGGTGTTCCGGAAAACTGCACTAACGTCGTCACCCTGGGCCCATTATTCAGGTTCTGTGCTTTTTTGTAATAACTTGTTTTTTTTTTTGTTTTACTTTTAGTGAGGTGTCCTCCCTCTTACGCCATAGAATCACTTCATGTCCTCATGCCTCCAGCTGTCTCCCACTCTCACTGGGCCATTTTTACAGTACGGCTGACGTGTTTCATCATGCCAGATGTGTTGATCATGGGGGATTTCATTTTTACCCCATTGGTGGCAGCTGGTCTCCAGACTGTTATTTCAACAGCAGGTTGTTCCGCTGTTACTAACACTGTAGCTGCATCTCTCCATGGCCGAGCCGGACTAGGGTTTACAGAGAATTGGAAAATGGAGCACGTTTTCATGGACAGTCTCTGCTTACATACTGCAATTTACTAAAGCAATGAATATTCCCTATTGAAATTGTATCCAAAAGTACATCAAATTAAAGTAACACAAAAGTGAACCCAGCATTATCCTGACAGGAAAATAAAGTTACTGTTCATAGCCCCAGACATGTGGTTTCATAAATCTGCCTTTATCCTATGAGCCAATACTGTGTCTAGTCTTGTGAAGGCTTTGTAGATGCAGAGTCTGCAGCAGCATAGTCACACTCACAGAGTGCCAGTGTAAGGTGTGTTCATGCTGTCTGCACATTAACCTACTCGTCACCCTGCCCCCCGCCCATTCCCCAAAGGTGTCTGGGCCAGCATCCGTGCCAGCAGCCGTTTTGGCTCCCACACCTCGCCGGCTGAGGTGGCATCGCGGCTGCACGGAAGGGAGCTGGCCCCCCCAGCAGGCAGCGAAAACCTGCAGGCCCAGCTGCTGAAGGAGCAGGCTGCCCTCTATATCTTCGGAGAGAAGTCCCAGCTCAGGGTAGGTGGGGCTGCAGGTGGCGTGACCACTCTCATATTTTAGTTTCCCTTGTAGCGCCTTCTGTGCCAGGCTCACTCTCCATGTCTTGGGCATCATACAGTATTTATGGACTGTGGATTATCAACAGTCATTGGTTAAAAACATATTTTGTTAATCAACCAATCAGAAGCAACTGGCTCTCAGTTCACTCATATCAGTAATAAATTTAAAGTTCTTTATATTATTTCTCAAAGTATATATTTTTATTGGGTTAACCTTTTTTAATAGTATGAATAATGCATTTGGAAAAAATCTAATTTCCAGAAGCTGCTGTTTTTATGTAAATTGGGAAAGGATATCCTATTCTGGCAGAGAAGTGTCATTAATAAATCTGTGAACGGTATGCTTATCAGATTTACATTTTGGCACAACTTTCACATGTTCCTTTTGTCATCTATAAAAATATGATGCTTTCTTTTGATCCCTCTGTTCTCAACCAAACTGCCGGTTTGTACCATTTAAATTTTCATATAAGCAGAGAGCACAAAGAATCGATGATCAGAATTTCTGACTTAATATCCCTTTCTGCACTAGAGATCACTCACAAGCAGCCCATTAAATGAACCTAATGTAGTGAGATATTAACAGAATTAGGTTGTGTTGTGAAAATGTTGTGACAAACAAAGTGGTACAAATCGGCACCATCATAAAATATGCCATAAAGTGTAAGGCTTTGCATGTGCAGACATGCAAGGTACAAATCGGCATGCACTGATATTTCACACAGCAATTGTAATGGGAATAACGGCTCTTTGAAGGTATCCGGTTCTTTCCAAGAGCCATTCAAGAAAGTGACTCATTGTTCTTTTCCTCTTTTCTTTCCCAAGGTGCCATAATTGCTAGTTGGTTTTTATGTAATGTCAAGATGCACACACCTCTGTGCACAACCATCCATGATCCTGAACGGTTTTATTTCAAGTACCAATGCGCCAAGCAACCACATACTTTGACGTTAGGCCTGGGTTGGTGCTATAGAGGGAAGCCGCTATTGAAAGTGCCATATACAGTGTGCCGAATGGATCTTTTTAGAATAAATAAGAATTTTACTGAAACTAACCGTGCACTGTGTACTTACAGTATGTAAGGTAGGGTTTTATTGTTAACAAAAACATTTCCATAAACTGAAATAGAATGAGTTGCAAAAATAAAAACTACAACTAAACAAGAACTATAAATATCCCGAAATTAAGTAATATAAAACAAATGATTCCTATTCAAATACTGTTTATCTACAGTAATGATTTGTTCATCTTTGGTCCTTTGGCATTACATTACCACCCTTTATAGAAGCAAGCAAAGTCGTACAATTTTTCATCTATCTCTAGAAATAAAATTATTAAAACCTAAAGCAAAATATATAACAACTATGTAGATTTGTATCTTTAAAACTAATTAAACCATACCGAAAACTGAAACCAAATCAGATTTCATGTGAAAACAAGCAATTCAAAATTAAATTAAAAAATCAAAATGATAATAACACTGATGCAAAAGTACACATGGGGTATTGCAGTACAAATGTATTTTAATTTAGTTTGTAGCCATCTGGGAGTCTTTATAATCATAAATGCATAAATGACGGTATTTCAGGACTTTATCAATTAACCTTTCTTTCAATCCACTAGCCATTTTTGTTATTGTTCTGGGGTGTGTTTCCCAATAACGATAACTCAAAGATATTTCTTTTCCTACATTCTCTTAAGAGATTGCTTAAGGCAGAGCTTCTTATATGTGACCTTAATAGGCACCAGAACACCAGATTGGTTGATGTCAATGGTTCAAGAATTGATTATTCCCTCCATGCAAACAACTGCTTGACTGCCACATGAGACAATTCTTTATAAATATAACACTGCAGGGATCCTTCAAAATATTGCATTAAACTTATTTGAAACTACAAATAAAATACAAAATTAACAAACTGAATCATTTAACCATAAATATTTACGCTGATTGGGTGCACAAACCCATGTCCCTAGATGGTAGTATCACCAGTTTTTTTGTATTTGTTCCATAAAAAACCTGCTTGCACCAATATATGCGCATGTCACTGATATTGGGACAAGCAATGGTCCAATAGCCAAAGAAAAAGTTGCATTACTGTCGTAACATAGGAGAATGTCCTATGCGTTTCAGTATTGACTACTAGGGACTATTTCAGGGTGCCTTTGGGGTAAAATATATTTGACTTACATGTAAATGAACGTGCAGCGTCAATCTCATGAACCAAAGTTTTGATATACTGTGACCTTGGCACATTTAGAGAGCTGTGTGCATTCCCAGAGTGTCGGCAATAGGGGTAATATCGGCAGAACTCCCCGCCCCTTCTTTCTCCATTAATTAATAAATAAATACATAATTAGCAACCTATTAGTTCCTTATCTTTCATTATGAATCCGCACATTACAGAGGCCAACTCGCTGCACATTCGGAGCGCAAGGACAAAACATATTGATAATTGTAGTCATGTATCAGACAAAATAATTTTATCATATAGAGCAGTTATTTTATAGTTAAGTAATGATTGGTTATGAAATTGTACCCTTAACGATCTTAGTCTTATTTCAAATGGGCAGTATGAGCCGACAACAGCGTTACGAAGCAGCTAAGAGTGGCTCAGACCAACCGTATGAAAGAATATCTTACGGAAGATATACTTAACTAAGAACTTTTCAGGAAGCACGTCGGAGCATTAAGAGACAACCTAAGGTAGAACTTACAAACGACGTAGCGTTAAGAAGATTTCAGGAAATGTACCCCTGATCATAGAGGGTAGAAGAGTTGTTTATATATAATCTTTGGTCCGACTACTTTCAGACTTCCTGCTACTTTTCTCCTGGCCAATGAATGATTGAGGGTCACTTGGCTCTTTGAGCAGAGCCTGTAATAGATTGTTTCTCAGTACAACAAACGCGATGATCATACTTGTGGTCTTATCAAGAGCAATCTTGCTAACTTGTCCCCCAAGAACGAACTTAGGGCACATTGAATCATGGGATAGGTCTCATTTGGTGAGGATGCAACCAATGTAACCTTGATATTTGGGACTGCAAAAATGACATCCAGGGATTTGTACCATCCTCCGTACTTCAGTTATTGAGTATTGGAACTGTTCTCTGTCAATGGAAGTACGGTCAACCATGCATATTGAGAAACCCCCATTATTTTCATGCATTGCATGGCTTTGCACGCATCACCCATATTTGAATTTTATGTCACAATCGCCGCATTGCGTGAAGTAAAGACCAGCCCTTAGACATCACCCACCCCTAATGAATTTTCAGATTAATTGACTGAGTAATTTACAGACAAAAGGAATACAAGTAATAATGATTTAATAATGATTCAAGCTGCTGTTGTAAGTATATAGTAGACTATCGGTAGCCCCTTAAAGGTTGTACGGTTTTACACACACAGCTAAACATGTAGTGGAGCAGATATGCAGCTATTCGGGTGCTCAGGACACTAATGAAGCTCCTGTTGGCTTTGGCCTTTAAGCCCTGTGCTACCTGCTGGCATCTATTAATCAGACAAAGCTGTTAAGGTAACTGCTCTTCTCCGCTATCTGGTTGAAGGGCCTCAAGCTGGATGCCAGCCTGAGCTGTGAGCTGGTGCCAGTGGACGTCATCGACACACGGCAAGTGAAGGGCTCCTTTAAGAAGCTGCTAAGGGCCTGTGTACCCAGCCGTATGCCCCCTGATGCCGAGGGCAGCTTCCTTAAGAGCCTGGAGGAGTCAGAGTGGATTCTTCAGGTACTTCCCCAGCCCCCCACCCCCCATACACACATATACATACATACACACACAGACATACATACACATACACACGCACATATACATACTCACACACACACATACACACGCACATATACATACTCATACACACACATACACACATATACTTACATAAACACACACACACACATATACATACACACATACACACACACTACCACCATTACTTCTCTATTTCACCAGCTCCAGATGGGGATTTCCATATCAATTGCAAAGAAAACAGACTTTCATGGTGTGTGTGGTTTTCTTTGAAAAATAGCTTGTTTTCTATCTTCTGAAGGTTTACTCAGGTTTTCTTATTGCTTACCCTAGGGATAAAACTGAACACAGACAACGATGGGAAAGTTTTTCTCTGTGACAGCAACTTTTACCTACTTTAGCCTTAATGGTGTCATATATTGCAGAAAGACGGGTGATTCCTGCCAAGGCAAATGAGCAATAGATCAGCAGCAAACTTTCTTCATTTTATTGCAGACAACAATAATAATGGGAACCGCAAAGTCAGTCAAACCTTATCCTGCATTATACATTTTTAGCTTTTATACAAAGTGACTCAGAAGTGAGGTCCAATTGTGGTAGCACCAGTAGTCTGAACACCCCCACAATTACGGGGCTGAACGATTGATCAGATTTTAATTTCAATCACAAATTTGGCTTCCAACGATTATCAAAACAAAATAGTCACGATAAAACAATTATTGTTCCGCATTTTGTTTCATGACGATGCTCCCGTTTTGTCTTGTGTTATAAACCCAGCCCACCCCTTTCCAGCCCCTTTTAATTTGTTCCTCAGTTGAATTATATTTAGTTCAAGGAAATCCACTGATTAAAAAGCCACATTTATTTTTAAGTTCAATTAATACATATTTCCAAAGTCACTGAGTAATCGAGTTAAATAATCTTGATTTCAGTATTGACCAAAATAAGTGTGTTTATAATTTTTGCCATAATCGAGCAGCCCTACACAGTCATTCTAAACGTAATACAGGAAATTTCTGCTGCCCTCACAGCTTCACAAGATCCTGCAGTTGGCCCAGATCCTGGTGGAGCTATTGGACACAGGCTCTTCAGTCATGCTTAGCCTAGAGGATGGTTGGGATCTCACCACCCAGGTACTGTGAAACCAAGGTGGAGGTTGGCCTGAAGGGGTCACTGGAGGTCACATGCATCATTATGCAGAGTTAGAGTAGAAAACTTTGCATGGTTCACCTCATTTCTGTACTCTTCAATTACAATTACAGCATCTTGCCTGCAGATTTACAAATATTGTCACGCTCTGATGTTATGAAACTGCTGTCTGCGGTATTTATCCTCAAATATCCTCATTAGTAACATTGAAATTCAGTTTTTTTCTGAATAGCAGTTTCTCAGGTTGTTTGCCAGTTCAAGTTATTTTTCATTGAAAGACTAATTTTGCCAGTTCAAGCATTGACATTCAATACGCTGTCAGGGCAATGCAGTAACAAACAAATGAGAACGACAGACATCATGTGTGTGGTATTTGCTTCATTTTCACAGTTCATTTGAGGTATTTTGGTGATTCCTCAGCTTCCTACTGGGAGCCTGTTAGAGAGCCCAGAGCTGCAATCCTGCTGTGTGAGCGACTCCCTTTCAAAGAGCCGTCTGCACCGGCTGGGAGCAGAAGTAACGTGCAGCTTGGCTCACCAGTGGAAGCCAGAGAAGGCTTTCAGTGTGGGATTTCTGCAGACATTCAGGCGTATAACAGAGCCATCTACTGGTCTAGCAGAAAACCATAGATGACTTGAGATTATCTGTCCTCCTAGTTCAAACATGGTCACTGGGGTTCCAACACTGAAATCCAATGCTAGCCTTCACAAAGGCTTGGCCATTATTCTCCAAGAGATCTGCAATGTGTGAATTGTTCACTGTGGTATTGTTTCCTCTTCTCCTCCAGGTCGTCTCCTTAGTGCAGTTGCTAAGCGACCCATTTTACCGGACCCTGGATGGATTCCAGATACTCCTGGAGAAGGAGTGGTTCTCCTTTGGCCACAAGTTCAGCCAGCGCAGCAACCTGGCCCCAAGCAGCCAGGGCAGCGGCTTCACACCTGTCTTCCTGCAGTTCCTGGACTGCGTGCACCAGGCAAGCAACTGCTCTACTTGCCCCCCCACTTCCCGCTATCTCATTATCTCCCAATTCTTATTGAGACATACCTCCTAGTGACATCACCTAATCTCTCCAGGGGTGAGAAAAGGGAGTGTCAGCTGCCAATGTGGATACACTGTGGCTTCCTTTTGCAGTACGTCAGCAGGACAGGTCATTTCGATGCAGTGTTGTGTGTCACGGAAGCTTCTAGTGTTACTGCTCCACAGGTCCACTCGTCCTCAGACTATGATCGAGCTCGGTGAGGTGCTGTTTTTCGAGGATGCTCAGCTCTCCGTGCGGGGCCCACTTACAGCCACGCACAGTTACAAGCAGGTCACTTTAGAAATATGGTTGCCAAGGTGACCCAAGGAGGTCAGCGTCCTTTATGTATCGTAAACAAAAGAAAATAATTCTAAATGTCCTAAAATAGATGTGCCTCATCCCAAGAACAGCAGTTGTTTTTGCCAATACAGCCAGGTGGCCCAAATGTTAAAATGAGAAGAATCCACCACTTGGCTTTAGCAGACGGTTTGGACAGAGCTGCTGCCTTTTGCTCTGGAGAGCACGTCCTGAGAATAATGGTGTCACAGATCTTTGCTCTCTCATCTCCGTTTCACCACTTTTAATGTCTAACATGTGCGCCTAATCCTCCTCAGCCATAATGCCATCACACAGCCATAAGAAAATCTGGGAAGCCCATATATGTGTTTCCTGGTTTTTCATTCCAGATCCACAACCAGGCTGTGTTAGAATTTGAGTTTAATCAGCATTACTTGAAATTCCTGGCTTACCATTATGCTTCCAACCGCTTCAAGAACTTCCTCCTGGACTCTGAATACGAGCGCCTTGAACACGGTTAGTCATCAGATATTCTACCTTCAGACCATGCATGGGAGGGATTAACATTGGCAAACTGAATTGCACAGGCTATCTGGAGTTTGCTTGTTTCCTTTTGCAATCCAAAGATATGCAGTTAGGTAATTGATGTACTAGAGTTGCCCTTAATGAATGATTGTGTGAATGGGACCTACAATGAACAGGTATCTCATCCAGGGTGTCCCCAGCCTTTTTCCCTATTCTCACTGTAAATAGTGACTCTCCTACTAGGCATACAGTTTGAGGACAAGGGTGACAAGCAGGCCAAGAAAGGGATCTGTATCTGGGACTGCATTGGGCGGATGCACCGAAGAGAGCCTCTGTTTTTCAACTACCTTTACAGCCCATCTGAGACCGAGGTACGATGACTTGGTCTGTACCACTGCTTTAGCCTTTTAAATAATATTAGATGTCCTTCAGATTCGCCCCATATCTTTTGTTTCTGTGGAGGAACCCAAGCATTTAAGGTGTTCTGATAACAAAAATTCTGCTTGTGAATGACATGTTCATTACAGAAATGCAGCTCTTTCAGAATTCTGGTTGGTCCTATTTTTTCCACATTAAGAGTAATTTACAATTAATGACCAGTCAATAAACATTGTGAAGTAATCCTTTTTCTCATTTTACTTCACTAATGTTACTAATTTGTTCCCAGAAAACCAACATAAATCGGAAAAACATAAACTAATAAAATTATAAAGCATTTCCAGCTCAACCCTAAAACCACAATTTCCCCAAATACCACTACAGAATAAATGGATAAAAGTTCATGAGTAACAAATTAGAATTGAATGAATGATTATTAAAATTAAATGTGAAGAAGCTTTTTTTAGCAGTATTGTGCCAAGGAAACGGATGTCTTTCGTGCACACATAATGCTTGGCTGAAACTGTAATGTAATAAAAACATTATATTGGGGAAAACAGTGAAATTCTAGTATCAAAATAAAACTTCTATTATGGTAAAACAATCATGAATTGAATTACTGTGAAGCAGCTGATTGCTGGGCTGAAGTCTGGTTTTATTGGTGATGCCAAAACTGCTTCGTTGTAACTTTATTTTAATGTTCGTTAAAAATAAAGCTGTAATAAGAGATCTGCAAAACCATTTTGGCCGTGTTGTCCTTCAGCCATTGGTGTTTTTGGCGGTTCGTATGTTGTATAGCATACTAAAGCTGCCCTGTTTGATTTAATAGTTCTTCTCCCTGCCCCCTGTGCAGCCTGTGATCAGGCCCTCCATTGGCATGTCCAACCTCAGAAAGTGGGACTACTTCACTGAGGAGACCTTGTCCACGGGTCCTTCCTATGAGTGGAGTATGATAGCCAGCCAGATAGAAGGCAGCGAGAACATGGACACCATCGCCAGCAGCAAGAGGAGAATTGTTTGGCCTTGCTACAGTAACGTGGCTCAAGCACAGCCAGATGCCATCAGCAGGCTGCTGAATGTGAGTCCCAAGAGCCTGCTGGGAAATGAAGTGCCTCTCTTCCCGAGTAGCTTGTAGCCCAGGCATATGTCTTGACTTGAATAGAAAGAAACTGTTCATGTTCTCGGTAGATTACTACCAAAATGTAGTCACCTTTTCCTGAAATGTATCAATTTTAGAGCATAGAAAAGCTGGAGGTCGAGCTTGGCCAGACTCCTGAACGATGGCAGACTGCTCTAGAAAAGGTGAAGACCAACATCAAGGAGGACCTGAAACAAGAAAGTAATGTGAGTGTGGATTCATTTCAGCATAATCTGCTGCCTGGTTTGTAAAGTCCAAAGAATCTGCTGCAAATTAAGAGCAGCAACCTTGCTACAGGGTTATGATTCATAGCGTCTGTTTCTGAATACATTTTTGTTTCTTCTCAGTAAAGGAATCCCCAAACCATTGTATAAATAGATTTAACATTTCCAAGTGTCTGATTTCCCAAGAGAAGTGCTACACTTATATCAAATGTCCTCCTTCTTCTAAAAGCAGAATCCTTCCCTTTTCATCCTTACACTGTCACAAGGAAACAGGAAGGAAGTCCTGTCTGGGTTGCATGCATAGATGTGCTCTTCCATGTTGCAGCTGCACAAGCAGAGCCTGGCCATCTCAGGCCTGATCCCCTCCTCTGGGCTCATGGCCTCACAAAGGCGCTCCATGCTCTACCTGCCGGACAGCAGCCTAACTAAGGAGAGCAGCCCATCTGCTTCCAACGGGGTCAACCGCAGGGCTGCCACTCTCTACAACCAGTTCGCTCCCAAGAATGATGAGAACCGGTGAGGCCTTTGGGACAGTCAGTGTCACTTTGGACACCCAGCACATATGGCATGAATTGCTTCGGTTATTTAGTCTTGATTATTCCATAGACTGTTGATTATTTCAGCTCATTTGAAGGTATCCTGTTCAAACGAGGAGCTCTGCTCAAAGGCTGGAAACCCCGCTGGTTCGTCCTAGACGTTACCAAACACCAGGTGAGACTGGCAGCTGGTTGACTGTATTGCGCTTCCTGTTCATTCCGGTGCGGCTAACTTGGCTCTTGGGTTCAGATGAGATACTACGACACGGGTGAGGACACGAGCTGCAGGGGCTACATTGACCTGGCAGAAGTGGAGTCCATCATGCCAGCTACTCCCACTATCGGAGCACCCAAACACATCAGTGAGAAGGCCTTCTTTGATGTGAGTCTGCACCCTTGTTTCCCACAGTCTTTATACAGGTCACATGGTACATAAGAAGACATTAAGCGGTGTGAAAATGCAGGTGTGGAAAATATCGACAGTAGGCCTCATTAATTCGTTGATGTCATTCCAGTTGAAGACAACCAAGCGGACATACAACTTCTGTGCTTCGGATGCTCCGAGCGCCCAGCAGTGGATGGACAAGATCCAGAGCTGCATCTCTGATGCGTGACCAACCCCAGCCCAGCCTGCAGAGTGGACCTGGCTTTATGTTGGAGGGGGTGCGCATCTGGCCTTCAGACACTGTGATTTGCACTACAATAGTTTATTCAGCATTAGCATGCAAACACTGACTTGGAACTGTGGAGTCAAAACAGAATTTAAGGGTTTTCTGTATAATGCAAAAACGTACTGCTGCTTTTAGAGTACAAATAGCAGGGACCAGGAACATATCGCCAAAAGTGCACTAAGATCTTTAGCACTTAAAATGCTGTTTTTTATATACTGTATACATTTTTTTGAAGACACTAATTTGGCTGTTGTAGAAATTACATTTCTCAGATAAGCTGAGCTGCATTTAAATTTTTGCACAGTGAAGTTAAGATTTTGCCCTGACATTTTCAATGCATAACTTTTTAATGGTTTTATTATGGGATACCTATATGTTTCATTACAGTGTTGTAAATTAAAATTTGTATTGAAAGCGTACTTTGTGTATTTCAAAGAACAGTCAAATGTTTATTAGATTGACAGGTGTACATCTGTCTTTTATTCTTTTTATATATTTGTATTTAAGAATTTCTTTTGGTTAAACTTAGCCAAATTAAACAATTACTTTTTGGTCATTATCACTTAGTGTGTTCACTTTATGTATATTGGTACCTTTGTGTTGCAGAAAGGTGCAGACCTTAGTTTGTCTGCTTGTGCTGAAAAGGATTATCTTGTATTTTAATTCATGAGAGTGGATCTGTACCCAATATTCAAATTTTTTTGCTGGTATAATATCAGCCAACCACATATTCTGACCTCACTGCATTATAAGAAAATGCTAGATAGTGCATCATAGTTCCCAGGTGCATAAAGAGTGTCAGAGGTATATTTTTACATTCATTTCAAACACATTTTTCTTATTTCCTGTTTATTAGTACTTTTGGTATTTGCCCCTGAGAAAACAACTGTATTTCACTGATTTTGGTTGAAATATTAAGTCCTGAAAGATCAGTCAGTTATTCATCAATAATTAATTGTACTATAAATCAATAAATTTAATTTTATAAACACATTTCCAAAAATGAAATCTGCATTGAAAAGGTAGCACATTTACGTGCTCCATGGGATGTGGGTAGTACTTACAGTACCATTCTTTTTAAGTTAATAGTTAATAATTCTTTATCTAACCTCAAACTTTAAAGACACCAAAAAAAGAAAAGAATATACTGACCCCAAAGAGAGGCATTAAAGATTTATGTTGCTGTTTCTTTACACAACATTTTTGCATTTACTGTTTTGAGAGCATTTGAACAAGCTATTCCAGGCTACAATATGGCTTTATGTCATGCCTTAAAATTTGTTGTTTAGGTGCTATTTCTGGAATGGTCTAAATTTCTGCCATCACCATGTGGATATTAAAACAAAAAAATATTTACAGCAAGCAGAAAATTGTTACTGAGAGAATTTTGCCATTTCTCATCCAACATATTCGCGTCTTGGTCCAAGAAGACACAGTTTCAAAATAACATCGTTACTTCTATGGTTGCATAACTGGACAAAGGAAGTTCTGTAAACTCAGATAAATCTCCATTTGTAATCATGATTTCCATTTATTTTTCTCTGCATTAACACAAGCTCATCACAGTGAGTGAGTCTATGGTTACCACTGCAATGTTACAGGAATCTACTACAGATCACAGCTTTCACCTGTCAGGTGAAAACATGTATTGAAAACAGTGAAAACATATGAATGTTTCCCTGCTGCAATTTAAGTGTAATTTGGTGTTTTGTAAGCTCTGGGCAGAACTAAGTACTATCACCAAATTTTGGACCGATATAGTGAAATAAGTTCATTTTGGGATTCCCCTCAACATGCAGACACACATCCTGTGGAGCAACATATTATTTCCTTTGGCCTGTAGAACCAATTACTACAGAGTCAGGGGCACCAGCTACATCTTGTGGTGACAGTATCATGGTGTTATTCAAGTAGCCTTAGGCATCAGATGACACTTTCAGGGGAACACAAGTGTATTTGCTTTCATTTACGTTTCAAGCTCCCGAATGAGTGACTTGAGAACATCAAAACCTGATGGTTTTAAGCTCATTTGTTGGTTCCGTTCAAAACACTGCCAAACACAACAGCCATACTTGCCCGGGGGCCCCCCCCCCCCCCCATCTCAGGCTAGATGAAAAGGGCAAGAATCCCTGAGAATGAGGCAGGACCCTATACAGTTTGTGGCATCTGCTTTGGCTATCACACTTCACCGTTGCCCGACAATGTGCCTCGCCAAATAATCCTGGAATCCTCGATTCATCATTGTATGGGAATGCAGGCAGAAAGTGGCACGCTAAAAATCCCACGCTAGAACAATGGGGAGCACCGTGGATTATCCGAGATTTAGCACATTACTGTTTTTCCTCCTTTTCCTCAGGATCAAAAAACATACAGAAATGAGCATATGAACCTTCCCATGAAATCTTATTCAGAGCAGAGTCTTGATAAGCAGCAAACAAATAGCCACCCTAGGCAGGAAGTCATCTCCTCATAAGATACCCACTATGGGTAGGGTAAGTGTAGAAAGACTGATGAACCCAAACCACATGTCTTTGGCCAGTGGCAGAAACCTGCTATCTAGGAACGCCATCACCTGCTGAGCCAAGTAGTGAACTGACAGCTGTGGAGGGTAAAGAACATAGTTCTCTCCACAGTTGCATCAAAATTCACAGGTAAAGAAGTAAGCCATGAGTGAATTGAAGCGCTTCAATTATCCAGACAAATTGGTGGCAAGTTAAGGATGTTTTTAATTTGGGCCATTTACTTGGAAAGCACCGGTTTGATCTAGTAAAGGGGAGAATTGTGTAGCACTGAAGAATGTCTGTGCGCAGGATGATCCTAAATGGGATCTCTGTGTGTGTAGGTGTGTGTGTGTGTGTGTGTGTGTG
>JAODUD010000085.1:2660777-2700355 GCA_026784285.1 Stomatorhinus walkeri | reverse complement strand
GTTGTCATACTTAGCGTTAGCATTTTTCCCTTTGAAATGAATGAGCGGTCCCCATAAGGATATGTTTACCCTACATGTGCGTGTGTGTGCGTGTGTGTGTGTGTGTGCGTGTGTGTGTGTGTGTGTGTGTGTGTGTGTGTACAGTGCCCAGCCACAGGATGTGACTGAATATAACTAAACAAAACTTTACATCTTCCCTGCTCAGGTGTATATATTCTGTTATGATATCGGAAAAGGAAAGAACTTGCTCTTCTTAGTTTGATACATTTGTAGCAGACTGTCATGCCTAAAGTAATATGCACTTACAGCACAGTCAGCAAATTACAGGAGCTGAAGGTTACTTCTCCTACGCTCTCGATCTGATTCCCCTCCACGTCTCTAAAATGATACAAGTGCTTGAAATTAAAAAGACGACTCATACCTTTACACTGCAGGACACAGAAAAAGAAATGTTGCATTATTACAATGAATGCTTGTTGGGTTTCCTATAAGGTTCAGAAAATGGGGTAGCAGGAAAAGGACTTACAGCCAGTTGAGCTTCGGCATCCCCCGACACACGTCGTGTAGCTGGCCGAGAGAGTTGTTAAGCAGCACCCTTTGACAGAAGAGCCCTCTGTTACCCACAGAAGAGTCAGACCCACATAAATCACTGTCAGCTCAGCAGGAAGAAAAGAAACTTACAGAAGCACAAGGGAATGTAACCCAGAAAAAGTCAGCGAGGAAATCTGGCTGATTTTGTTATTTTCCAATATCCTGCGATTAAATAGAGGTGAAAATCGTGAATGTTAATTGCTGCTGTCCCTCCCCTGCAATTTTCTGTAGCACATCACGTAATTCAAATTACAATTGCGAATTAAAATGCAACATAATAACCAATGATTGATATCCATACTGCTTATCCCGAGCAGCCTTATCCCAGAAAGCACAGGATATGGGGAGAAAAGTCCAAACGCAAAGAGTGGAAGCAGAATTCAGTCCCCCAGCCCTGGAATTGTGAGGTCATATTGCTCTCCATGGAGACAATGTGACATCATAATCAAATGAAAACAATCCTAGAAAATCAGAGAACAAAGGAAAAAAAGGTTGGGCCAATAGAGGCCGGAAACAGAAAATATAAACTTACAACCACTCCAGCTTATGAAGATCCTGGAACACTCCTGGCTTCAGAGTCGATATCTTATTGTAGCTCAGATATCTGCTTGCAAAGATGAAACAAATTGAGCTGTACCACAGCAAAAACTGAATTTATATTCAAGAAAAAATCTCAACGTGCCACCTGTTTTATTATTATTATTCATTTATTAGGCTGGCAACATTTCTATGGATGGTGTAAAAGATTCAAAGACCCTCCCCCCCCCAATAACATCCTTCAGGAAAGTTACCACACCATAGTCTGACGTTAGTGTGATGCTCTCAGTCATACTTTTACCTCTGTTGTATCTGTAACATGTATGTTATTATGTACTGTCGGCAGATTTCTACTGCTAAATCATAGCAGCTCTGTGAAATTATATATATATGCAAAGATACATGTTGAACTCACAGGCGTGTTAAATTATACAGTCCTCTGAACGCACTGGGACTCACGGCTCGAATCTTGTTATGCTGCAGATATCTGAAAAAAGAATATTATCTAGCACTTCAGAGTCATCCATGTGACACAATCTCTCCGAGTATTCAGGACACGATGACTGAAACATGAAATCCCTTCAGGGAAAAAGGGAACAAACTATCAACCCATAAGATTCCGCTTATTGTACAGAAGTCAGGCTTTACTGTTACGCTTCGAATTTTGCTGTGTGACAGCTACAGACCAATGAGACCCGTTTCTGTGCCGTTTGCGCCAAGTGAGGGCTTTAACCCAAAGAACATCACACTGCTCAGCAAACATGACGAGTTAAAATATTTAAATGCCAGAATATTCCCTGCAGATAACAACCCCCGAATCTTTGCGCAATGGCTACACATGCAGGGAGAATATAAATTCGGCCTACTGGCTGGTCCTTAAGCGACGCGTCCTTGACAGCTGCATCAGGTGATACCAGCCGTGTTAATAACATAATTACACGGCCATCAGTAAACTTCAGCATGACGCCGATAAAGTTTCTGAATGTTGACTGTCATATATACAGTACGTGAACATCCCACTCAATATTCAAAACAGTGACGTTGGTCCCACGCAACATTTTCCAGGATTTTGCTTTGAAGAATATGAATAAACTTATTGGGAGAATTTGGTTCTCATCTAACCCACTGACTAAGGAGAAAAAAGCTTTTAGCTGATGATCTCAGTTGCATACGCGTAAACGAATGTATACAGTCCGTATTAAAACAGACGGGCAGCCTAAATACAGGTAAGTATACGAGGTCATACAGAATAAAACGAGAAGACGGATTTCACTCAGTCATGACAAGCGGCCTGAAACAGATGCCAGTAACTCTCCAGATCAAGTGTGAAGATTTAAACAATCGAAAATATAGGAAAACCTACAGCTTTTGCAGACTGTTGTAATTGTAGAATATATCAGCATTCAGCCTCTTCAGCCTGTTCCTCTGCAGAGACCTGAAATAAAAACAGATAAATATTAATAAGTGTTTGATATTAACTAGTATCACCTAAAATCTGCCTCAGTGCATCCTCTGGTGCAACTAGAAACAGCCGATCTTTTCCGACGCTTTTCACAAGAGCAACTTACAGCTTTAACTCTATGTTCCTACTGGAGGAAACTGAAAACTTGGAACTAGAATTATGGTTCAAGTACTGTGAAAACTGATTAATTAAGTTACAGATGCAGAGAAGGTGCAAGACCTTGGGTGTATCTCAACTACAAGAACGCAAAGACCATACATGCAGACTCAATAAGATCGGTCTTGCTAACTTCCCTTCTAAGAATGAACTTGGGCCGCAATGAATCATGGGATTGATGTAGTTCGGCAAAGATGCAACCGATGTATCTGGGGATTTTTACTGTCCTCTGTACTTCTGTTTTTAGAATTGGAACTCGTCTTCGACAATGGAAGACGAGCTAAAACGGGTAGCGAGATCACAAGTACGGTGAAGTACACATACTGAGAAAGAATCCTTGTCCTCAGGAAACGCATAAATAGCAATATTAACCATAATATGCGGTCATAAACAACCCAGCAGCGCTTACCTGCTACATCACGTGCAAACCTTTTCACGGTGATAACGACACGGCATCCAGCTAAGAGCTGCCCACAGCCCACACGGGCAGGAACACTAAGCCGCGGCACGGCTGGCTTCATTACTCACATCATAGTGACAGTCGGGGACACGGAGGGGACGGCCCGGAGCTGAGCGCCGTCACAGTCCAGTTCCAGCCCTCGGCAGTGACATTGGTCGGGGATAGTTCTAAGCACTGTGGTGGATGCAGAGCATTAATTAAGTCAGGGAACTATGGACTCACGACTGATTTCACTTAATATACCCGCATCTATAAAACAGCAGGACATTTCACCATTACTATTTCCATCCATCTTCTATACTCGCTTGTCCTACATAGGTCTGCGGGGGTCCAGAGCCTGTCCCAGAAGCTGCTGGGGCCCAGGCAAGGATCAGCCCAGGATGGGGTGCCAACCCCACGTTGGGCACACTCACACACTGTTCACAGAACCTGCCAACTCCAGTTTACCTTAGCATGCTGTTTGGGTTTCGAGGGGAAACTCCAGAGTGAGAACAAGCAAACTCCACACATATAGAGACTCCCCAGAGAACTAAAGAACCCTCGTCTTCAGTGGCATGAATTAACTGTGCTAGGCACCACTGCACCCCACTGCTAATATCTGCCATTATAAAAAATTATATTTAATATTTACATTCAGCATATAGTAACCATGAGATCTGGTAATGCACCAGTGATGACGATCAAAACTGTAAAATCACAGTATACATAGTTAGCAGCAAATGCTTCTGAAACTGGTGGGAAAATGATTATTTACAACCGGCATCTGGTGACACAATAAGAAGGGCACGTGACATCATCCAGGGCCTCAATCACCCCACACAGCCACTTTTCCCGCTCTTCCCCTCGGGCAGGACGTTCAAAATCATCAGCCCCTCAACCATAAGGTTCAGAAGCAGCTACTACCCACAAGCCATTAGGCTGGTCACCAGCTGTTTATTATAAAATGTTAGGGCACCTATGGGATAATCTGTTGATCATTTGTACACTGTTTATCATTACCGCTTTTCATGTTTTTGTGGTTCGGTTTATTTCATGTTCATTTTCGTGAATTAGTGTTGTTTATCGTCCTCATTACTCACTGTTCCTGTTTTTCTCAATATCTAATGCTGCTACTCAGCGTTACTATTTGTAAATGTACCATTGACCGACAGTCTGCAGGAGGCATTACAGTTAGTATCTCATTGTATTACTTATATGTTACTATGAACTAGAATACAAGTCCTGCGTGGCCTAATTAGCATGCATGTGCTGGTATATTTACACGGTTTAGTTACCACACAGCACTTTAAAGACTACCCAATCTCTACATGTGGTAAAGGAATGAACTTTGGTTTAATTATATGATTTCTGAAGTATTGCTTTTGCTCACTAGAGGCCCTTTAAAAGAGAGTAGAAATGCCCCAGTAGAAATATATAAAAAAGAAATTCAAATTATGCAGTATTTTTGCTTTTAAATATCCAGTACTTTGATGTAGATGTCAAATTACATAAACCAGGAATTAACTAAGAAAAAAATCACAGAAAAAGATAGAACAATGAAGCATTAAAAAATGTGCTGTATATAATATAACCTGTGATCTTATATTATTCAAATATTCATGCCAAAACAGCTATCCTGAGTAAATTACCTTAGAGTGAGTTTACAAAATTTTGGCTTTCCTGTGCAGTGCATAATACTGTGCTTGATCAGCCTGAATTATTTTATACACGTATTCATATGTAGCAGACTGTCATGCTTTAGGGATGAAGGAGTTGAGGGCAGGCATTGTATTGAATCAGAAGGGGTTTATTTGAATTTTAACAAACAGGGTAAGTAAATTAACAGGGGTTGCGAGGGATCAAAAACGGGAGGACTGGAAATTAGGAAGGGCACAGGCAACAGGAACTTTAATGACTGGACTGGGGAACTCTGGACTGGGAAGCAGATATATATGAAACTAACAAGGAAGCTAATGAGAGGCAGCTGGGAATTATTAACATGCAGCTATATCACTGTTCTGCCATCAGAAGCAGCACCAGGACCTGCCTGCCCCCCGCTTTGACATTCAAATCTTAAAATTTGGTCAGTGTGAATTAGGACTTTGTCATCTTGCTCATTTAAGGATGGGCTCCCCCTTTCAGTCTGGTTCCTCCCAAGGTTTCCTCCTTCTAGGGAGTTTTATCTTGCTACTGTTGCCTCTGGCTTGCTCACTGGGGGCTTTGGGCAGGGATAATCTAAAGTGCTTTGAGACAATGTAATGTGAAAATGTGCTATACAAATAAAATTGAATTGAACTGATGATAGTTAGGAACAAGAGGCAAGAAAAAAGGAACAGGTTTGGTTTGTTAGGGTCACACTAAGGAGGAAGCAGGAGGGTCAAGTGGACAGGGGGACGCGTGTTTCATGAAAATTAACAGATAAGCATTTGTCACATTTTACACGTGAGACCCACTGGTTTTGTGGTGTACTTAAACCAAACAAAAATATTTATCTGTATGCACATAAAAGTATCTGGCACCCTATTCAGACTCTGCATTCGACCGGTACATATGTGTACTGAACCGAAAGACCCACACCTAAAATTTTCGGTACGAATGTGTGTGCCGTTACACTCCTGTTCTGAATTCATAAACATTTTTAGTCAGATTGTTGTTTCTGTTTAATTGCTAACATAAATTTATAATAATAATAATAATAATAACAAAGATACATGCATAAAGAGTCTTTTTGATGGCTCACAGCTTTCATCAAGACGTACAAGTATTCCGCCACTAAACTCCCTGTTTTCACTGCTGTGAGGTAAACATGAATCCAATCCTTATTTTCCACACGACAAGCTACTTACCTATATTTATGTTAACATTAGTGTCGAATGTAAGAATATCCACACTTACAGCATTTGTTTGACTTGATTCCAAAATCATCACTGAGGATCCCAAAATAATTGTCAAAAAGATTCGGCCATCCGTTGTTATCACCTAGGCAACAGAAAGCGGGAGAGTGCAATATTTTAATGTCTTAAAACCTGAATTTGTGTGATTCCAGTTCACAAATAGTATTGCAACTGTCATATCATTACAATGTACTAGACTGGCGTCCCATCCAGGGCGACCCTTGCACTGCACCTAGTGCATCCTGGGATAGGCTGCAGAATCATGTGACCATGATACGGTCTGGAAGAGACGCAGGCAGATTTGTTAAAGAAAAATGCAAAAATGCTTTTTGTCAGATTCATCCAAAGGATTTTTACTAGGTGTTCATTCTAAGTATAATGTTTTTAGGAGTTAGATTCACAAAGTCATTCAGAATAAAAGTTGATAGCATAACATCCTTGCATATCGTAAAGATTATATCACTGAATTTGAAGTTTTGGGTGAATTCTCTATCATGATATAACTGATTTTTGCATGAAGAAGGTGGATGAGTAGCTACACTTCATTTTTTCCATTTTCAATATTATTAAATCAGAGATTAAAGTGCAAGTTTTGTGATTCTTATAGTGTGACATTGCACCACAATTGCTTCAGGAAAAGAAGGGAAAATGCATAAAACATATTGGAAAACTACAGCGATAGGAGCCATTTAACAAGACCCACAAACAATTTTAGAATAGATAAGAAAAAATGTCACGTAAATCATATGAAAACCTGACCTACACAAATGGATAAAAAGCATAAATGGAAGTATGTAGCAAAAATGCATTATATAGATAAAGATGGTGCGTGATACTGAGTGTGTTGGTCATTTCATTGCAAAACCGCATTTTTCAAAAATGAAATCCACATTTAACAATTTGTAGCCTATTCCCATCTATTGTTTTTCATAGAGTCATAAAAAACAGATTAACTGAGTTTCCATTTGTTATTGTATCAACTCGGAACAACCTAAGATTACAGATTTGTTTTTCTTCCAGTGTTTACGTTTATTTTTTTCTGTTCAGTCTTTCCCGACAGGCTACCTAATCGTGCTGACACTCACCGCAATATTCCTCGTCCGCTTGGTTGCCACAGTCGTCCACGCCATTGCAGTGTAGAGGCTGCGGGAGGCATTTGGTCAAATTGCCACAAGGGAAATATCCTAAGGGGCAGCTGGATTTCTTATCAGGGAGGCTGAACGAGGTCAGGGCAGCTGTAAGATCAAAACAGGGCAAATCAAATGAAACGAGTCAAATGCATTCATTAAGACAAATATATAACATGCAAAACACATTAAGTTATTATTATTATTATTATTATAATTATTATCATTATTATTATTATTATTGATTTAATAATATTGATTATTGATTCATTTAAGTTTTGTGCCTTTGGTTGTCATTTCTCTGGGCTGTAAAAATTAAATACCATCATCTTTATTTTATTGTATATTTTAAAATCAATTATGAAGCTTATCAGGGCTTTACTTGGGAGAACCCCCCCCCCCCCCCAATCAAGAAAGCTGATGATTATATCACTTCCTCCACTTCCTAATTCGGGGGCCTATACCGGTCCTGAGATAATTCATCTTTAACAGTAAGCCATAGATTCTCACAATTTCCCTGCAATTTATTTGCACTAGTTATACATACCCGCAACCCTGCCCAGAACAAGCGATTTAGAGTCTTTAAAGGATTGATGTATTATTGCACATCCATGTCGTGGCCTAAAACACTGTCAAAAGGACTGCACACGGCACGATAAAGTACTGTAGCTCATCATGAATGGCAGTAGCAAACACCTGAGATTCAATTGTGTGATTGCTGTTAGGCCGATATGATGATAATGAGTAACACCCTAGTGGTGAATGTCAACGTTTATTTCATGGAGTCCTTTGTTAAAAACACATTTACTGCAACAAACAAAATTCAGGAAACATAAACCCAGGCAGTGCCAAAGTTGCGATTAATCACGTTTCTTAATGCGATTAATCACATTTCTTAATTTAGGAGTGTGATGTCAATCAAAATGATTTTCTAAGCACAATTCACATTAATTAGGTACTCCAGGACACTTTAGACACAAGTAAATCATTCAAAATAATCAACGTAACTTCAAAAACTTTAAAAGCTAGTATTTATTCTAGTCTTATAGACACCACTTTAATTAAATGTGGACAAGACTGGACTAAAGTCAATAAAGTTTTTTCCTGTTTTATTTTTACTTTACTTTAATGATAATTACAATGATTCAATTTTAAACATTATGTTTCAATTATGTCTATGACTAAATCATATTGGCTCACAGCAGTTAAATTGAATAGTCTATAATACAAAATAGTGATGTATATTCTGTAAATCTATAGCTAAATATATGATTTAGCCTTTCGTAAGAGAAAAACACATTAGAATCCAAAGAAAACAGTACCAATGACCCACATACAGCCCCCACTGGGACAGATAAAAGATAATTTCACATTATATGGAGCCGACTTACTTGTTACGCGGTACAGATGGCTGCTGACGACAAGGAGCCAGACGAGCGACGGCGGCATGGTGCGGAGAAAGAGCGAGCGAAGCGCCCCCGGCCGGATCCGCCAGCGGAATGAGGCGCAAAGCGCAGCGCTCCGCACCTCCCTGCTATCGCCCGCTGACGACACTGCGCCTCCTCTCTATCTGCCGTTAAACTGGAGACGTGATCCGGGGTTTACAGGTCATGCATCAACACAGCGCAATAAAATAATCCCAAAGCTGGACATCAATTAACATTTATTAAGCAGCGTATTCTGATAACTAAGCATGCCACTATCAATGTACATGTAAACTTCCATAAAATGTAACTCAGCTAATATATTTAGGTTATACATATGCATGTTTATGAATTTCATTCCTATAACAGTTTTTAAGTTAAATTTTATCTTGCTCTCTCCCTACGGCTTAACAAATCATTTGCGCTGACCAGCAAACTACAGAAAGGCTTCTGCGGTTTTAAGGGAGTTTTATTACACTCAGCTTATTGACATAACAAAACTGACCTATTCTCCAACCGGCTTCTAATTAGACATTAACTTTAAATTAAAAACTATGCCTTTTGTTAAAATGAAGGGCTGTCACCAAACCTACAAAACAGGTTGGTGCTGCACAAGTCAGTGAGCCCCGCAGATGGGATGCCAGAGAATAGGCTGTTATCTGCATCTAATATTAAGGGGATATTAAGTTATTTAGAGGATTCTGACCCCATCTCCTTTTCAAGAGTGACTTCTTCACCCTATAAATAAACAATTCTCTCCAACACCACATGGTTTATCTGCAAAAAAAACTGCCACACGAGAACGACTCACTTTCCAATCTTGTCGCCTGGAAGGATTTCAGCTGTCAAACACAGCGCGAGGCTGCCATCATATGTAATGCTAGGACTCACCGCTAGTGGCCACAATCTTGCCTCGTTGTGTTGGCTTTAGCGTGGATGTTTACGGACAAGGACAGCTTAGTCTAGCAAGGTGGTCTGGCTTCACTGTGATGCTGCAGTCGATGCTCACATTCTTACTCAGCTCCACTCATGCATCTCCTAGTCTGTGACCCCTCCCTTGTTATTCTCTGCCTCTGGAGCCCCCGTAACCCCCCACAGGACAATATAGAAAAATAATATGGGAAATTAATTAATACATTACTGTTTTAGTATATTGTCAGTATGCAGAATGTTTTGCAGGGAAAGGCAAATGACTTGCCGATGCAAATGAGAAATATTTTCAAGAAGGAATTAGACCCTATAAAACCGGCATAAGCACAGAATTAAAATTTGAGGATTCAGGTATTTTTATTTGTCATATGCAAAGCATAGGCCTACAGTATACCTGCAGTTAAGTGAAAGGAATCCATAAAAAAGCTATAGTATAAGGAACGGGCCCACATAAGCACTCCATCACCGACAAGGAGAAACGACGTCAAACACCCTCCTGACCATAAGAGAAGCCACAGTGGTTTTCAACTCACAAGCCAACATACTAGGATTAAAATCAACCACATGCAACCCAGAAAATTTAATAAGATTACCCACCCCTGTTACACAGTACGTGCTTGTGGAAAGTGGTAAAATTTAGACGTGAATACATACACACGTGAGCGAATTTCAATACACTGAAATGACTACAACGTATGAGATTTATGTCCATGTTCATTTAAGGTATTTCGTCGTATTTGTGGGCAACATCACTCATGAACGCCGGGTGGCACCAGACATCAAAACTATATTCGGCAAAATTGGCATACGGTAATATTTTCCTGTCTTGTTCTTTCCATTGTATCATTAATAATGTAAAGGGGCGTCTGTACTATAATCGCGTCAGTGAAGAATAAATGTGAAACTGGAGGGAGAGGCTTCATCACTACATTTCGATAAATGCTGGTGAAGTTACTGTTTATTGGGTGCCGACTTGCTCCCGGTGACGTTGCAAAGGCAAATGATCAATGTTTGCCGAGGCATGAAGCGTAACTGACCCTTAGCATATTAATTGCATTATCGGGGGAAAAAAGGCGGTTTTAAGATTACTAGCTTGGATGGTTTACTTCTCAGTCGGTTGGGAATTTTCACTGCCGTTCCAGTTTCCTTTATGATCCCTTTGCTTTTTTCACAAGCTTTCAGCTACATTTAAAAATTATAGTTATTACAGTCCCCATCCAGGCCTTACCATACTGTGGTAAACTTTCCGTTACAATGAATTCATGTGAAATGACGTATTGCTGTTTAAATGGCTGATACTTATTCAGAGTTATAGATTTTAAATCGTCATTTGAGATGCAATTTAAAACTTCCAGTGCTTTTCCATTGTTCTGTCTGCTGTGGGGATTTAGCATATAAATGATAAATATTAAAAGTCTTCATTTTGCAAGTAAATTGCTGTGACCCCCTCCCCTGCTAAAACCCGGTATGATTTCACTATTTGGGGCGAAACAGGCTTGATTAATGTAATCTTATTTAATTTATCTGGGTGTCACAAAGTCATGTCGCTCTTGCGCTCATACTGGTCTTTAACAAAGAGCAACTCCTACGTTTATTACTGGACTTTTAGAATGAGATGTATTAGTATTACCTGTTCTACCTATGTTTCACAAATTTTTCGACCTTCGGTATTACCTGGACAAATAATCGAGAAGCGCAAAGAACATGCACATAAGGAAATAAAGCGACGGTTTCCTAAAAAGCTCAGGTGGAACCAGTTTACAGAATCAATGGCTATCTAAAGAAACTGTTTTTGTAAATCTCTCTCCAGATAGCCAAGTCACTAAGATAAATGTCGGTCTGTGTTGAGCAGTGCATGCAGTAACTCGATCGAGTCAGACTTCAAATCATTAGGTTTATTATTTGCTGGATCCGTATTATTTTTGCTCCGATTATTATATATATATTTTTATCATTCTTGCCTGCTTATTTTCCTATCAGTCAGACCGTAGGGTTTTTACCACCATGAAAGAACTTCGAAAATCAAAATCGGATCCAATTAGAGAAACGTGACGCAATCGTCGCCGTCAGTGGCGTTCTAACAAAATCACCCACTATACCCGTCTAGTGGTTTTACCAAATGCCCTTCAAAAGCCCCTCGGCACATCTTGACAGCTGGGGCTATGTTGCAGCTGGATCGCCTTCCAGCGCTGCCAAAATCAGGGCACTGTTATTCCTGAGCATTCAAGCAATGTCCCAAGAAATAAGTGAAATACTCATTTTGTTGCATAAGTGATATATACTCAATCTGTATGTAAATATTTGAATTCTTCAACAAGTGCATGATTTCACCTGCAGCCTGGGTATGGAGACTCAGCTGAGGTGGAGTTTGGAAGGGCAGGCAGTTCTGGAGGGTTTAAGGATTATTCCACATGAATAAGGGATGGAGGTGCTCAGTAGGGTGATTGCCTGAATAGGGCAGTTGAAACCTGGACCCAAAGAGTAATATTCTGAGGCTCTACCAACTCAGACAGCCTCATACAACTTCTGCCCGAAACTATGACTACCCACATTGCCCATTTGCATGGTCCACTGTCCAGTAAATGATAACCCTGTCACATCCCACGGGCTACTTTCTGCCTTTTTCTACCTTATCCGACACAAATTTTCCATTTAAGGTGGCCACACACGCAACGAAAAGGGACACATCGGCTAGAACAATCTACCGCATACTCAAAACGACATGACCGCCAGGTTCGTTCCATGCCACTCCACAACACTAGAGGGCGCAGAATGCTTTCGATGCAACAGACCTGCGGTTACCTTTGTATTCCTCCTCAACTATTACTCTTTCCCATAACTGTCCTGTAGTCAGACTTTTATTGTTATATATTTTCACTTTCCACTCTTCGCCGTTTGATAAAGACTAATCTGGAACTATCAATCATCCTGCCTATCAAACCCTAATTCACTCTGGGGAATTCTGCCTGTTAAAATATACAATTGAATTTCAAATGCATAATAACCTCCTATGCAGCTCTTGGGATGACTGACCAAGCGAATGGCTGTTTGTGGCACTGGCTATAGGTATATCTGTTCCCTTTAAATGAAAGTTAAATAATTTTATTGCTCTCGTTCCTCATTTGACGGACAGGTTCCTCAACCCCTGTCCTCTCAGCTGTACAGGATGAACCCACCTGCTACCCACTAACCTTGTTTTCTCAGAAGCAAAAAAAAATGTGTAATTGGTTGTAGTTTGTTAAACATGTTATTACGGTAGACAATGACCTTATTTTACATTACTGTAGAAACATTAACACCAAATATTGTTTTGCTTTTCTTGCAGATCAAACCTGGTTCAAACAATGTTTAAAAGTTTATATTTTAAAATCCCGGTTTAGTCCTGGTTCTGTTGTCAGAGGCTACACTGTGCGGCAGGCTGCTTTCAGGCTCAAAGTTTCTAAGACAGCATTACACAAGAATAAGGTGAAGCAGGAGACACTGGAAACGACCAGGAACCAGTCTGGCAGAAGGCAGAAGTGACTTTGTAATGCCAGAGATGACTGTCAGCTTATCCGGCAGTGTCTCATAAATCAGAGGATGATCTCATGTGACCTTCAAAAGGAATGGGAAACAGTAAGTGCTAGCAGTGAAGTGCACTGTTAGGATAGTTTGTATCAGCCTCTTAGAAGCAGAACTGAAGTCCCATAAAGCAAGGAAGAAGCTCTTCATCACTGAGAAATAGGGAAGATCCAGGCTGGAGTTTGGGAAAAAATATATATTATACACAGACGCATGTAATATCTCAGCCAGAGCAGGTTGTCTAGGCTCAGGTGGGTGAGGGAACAGCATAGCATTCAGCCCTCTTCTCGAGTGGGATCGCACGTCCGTGCGTCCCCTGCTAGCTAGTGAAAATAGCAGCAATACATATGTACTTTCATTGACGCTTGACTAGTGCTTCCATAATAAAAGGTGCCGGAGCAGGTAATGAATTTATCAGATATATTACAATGTGTCAGAGTATCAGAAACCAGAAGTTCCCCCTGGGATCAATAAAGTCAGTCTTAACCCTAATCCCTAATCCCCATCGCTAATGGCGATATCTGCCTGGACAAAGGACGTCCTCGCTAACAAGCAACCAGGAGACTTTGCAGGCTTAAATAGCGGAGTCAGGCTGTTTGAACGCTTCTTCAAGCGCTTAAACCGCATATAACAGCAGCTATATCCTCCTGAGCCCCCACCCATTCATTTATGCCCGTTGCAGTGGACATTTTATTTTTGCATCTATCTCTTCACTAATGTTAGGAAACATATTTATTCCTGTTGTACACTAAAGATGACATGCTGCGAAATTAAAAATAAATATACATTTGAAAAAATCTAAATTGTAAGATGTCTTATTTCCTCCAAAGACAAATAACCTACAATTGAAGGACACTTTTTTTTCGTTGGGTCTCAGGAGCATATAGGTTATATTTAAATGCACTGGCCCCAATAAAGAGTAGGTAATGGGTTTATAAACAAAAGAGTAGCACAGTCAGCCCCAAGAAGTCATCTTTGGGACCTGTGCATGACAACTATAGTTAATGTAATACCACACTCTCACAGGGCCTGGGTTCTGCAGCACTAGTGGTGTTAAATGCATTGGAGCATCTTACTCAGGTGCATTTAGTAACACTGTGCATTACAGGCAGTTCCCAGGTTAAGAGCGTCCAACTTACGGACAACTCGAACTTACGATCGCATCGCAATAAAGCCTATTACATTAAAAATGTTGAGTGACCTACAATGGTTCATAGTAATGAACACATGCACATCAGTGCATCGGCTCGAGGTACAGTGTAGCACCATATATAATCACAGCACCAGTCAAAAGTTTGGACATGCCAAGCCACGTGCAAAGATGAAGTGTTGCATCAGATGACCTGGCCACCTGACCTAAATGCAGTCGAAATGGTCTTGAAGGAGATTAACCAGAGAGTGAAGGAAAATGGCCGCTGAGTGCTCAGCACGTGTTGGAACTCCTTCAGCACCGCTTATGTAGAGAATAGTACAAATAAGCCTTTTTGTGGGTAGTGCCAAACTTTTGAACGTCATGGTAGTTTTATTATTACTGCATTATCATTATTTCTATTATGTTCTGTATTTTTATTATTATTTCAACTTTAATTCGACTTAAAGACAGACTTAAGGAACGGATCTTGTTCATAGCCTGGGAACTGCCTTTATTGTGATGCATTACCGTCCAGGACTGCCCCCTACTGGCCTGGATGTAGGATTTTTAGTAGTCTAAGGTGGCAACTGTACAAACCTTCAGGCTCATGATTCCTGTTGGCACTTTCTGCCTACGATCCCAGTCCAGTAGAACAACTTCTAAAGCCTTTGTTTTCTTGTCACATCTTCTTCATGTTTCTATTCATTTCTGTCCCACTTAAAAATTCCAGAGTGACTCGGTTGTGCTTGTGCAAGTGACCTGAAAACCCATAAAGCAGAGAAAGAGCTGAATCTTAAAATGCGAGGTGTAGCAGACAGCTGCTCCCCCTAGTGGACGGGCTGTTTAATGCCGGACCACGGAGCCGGGAACCAGCTTGGTCAAAATACGGACATCTCATGAGATAGCTCACCTTGGCTCTTCAGATTACCCTACTGATACATCTCTTGTGACTAAGCACAGCTTGAACCCTCTGTCTAACATCCCGTGTGAGACTAAAATGGGTCTTTTCAGCTTCCTTGGTTCGTAAACCCTGAGGCATAAGTACAGGATGCCCTTGTTCTATACTCAAGCCTGATAGAGACATAATTCAACTATATCTGGCCAACTACAAAGAAGCAAACTTATTTCCAAGAAATGCTGCAGATTCTGTCTAACTTGAGAGTGTCTGTGGACATATTTGCTACTGTTTTGTGCAAGAGAGCCATTAATCCCACACCCATGCATCAACCAGGCAGTCAGATGGCCTCTGTGGGCCGTAAATATCTCACATGTCAAAGTCCAGGAGCCGCATGAAGATTTGCAGCGATTACCCAGCCGGCTTCACGTCGACCAAGAGCTGCTGAACAGTCCTGATGAATTTCACATCATTTCACAGACATTTCGATGGAGCAAACGAGATTCCCTTCCCCCTTTTAAACAAGCGGCTTCTGGGATGGAATACGAATCCAGTTAGACATCCTTGGTTGGTAGGAGGAGCCCGACAAATCTAAGAGAATTGGAAAGGGTTGTTCATGAAGAGTAAAGCAAACTGCCAGCTGATTCTGCCAGCTCATTGAGAGGCACAGGAAGTGCCTCACTACTGTTATTGCCTCAAATTGTCATGCTACAAAATATAAGGTTACAGGTCCTGATAATTTTGTCCATTCTATTTTCATTTGTTTTATTATTTTAAAAATTTTCTATTAATATTTTAGCATTATTGTACTGTTTTAGTAAAATTAATTCCTGTGTTTATCTCCCAGTCCTAAAGGATGCTAGATAAGCTAAAAGCTTGTTTGCACACTTCGCCAATTTATGATTGAGTTTCTGGTTACATTTAAACAGGCAATCTTGCAATACAGGCATTTCCACAGCAACAGTTTAAATTGTTGTTTTTTAATTAAAAATTGTCTTGTAATTTTAAATTGCTTTTGAAACAATTAAATTGTAACTGTCGTGCATATTATTACATAATGGGAAAATTCCAAGATATATATTTACTTTTTAAGAATGTTTTACCCTTTAAAACGAATGAATTCTATCTAATTAGTCTTTCAGTATAATACTTTTTAAAATACAAAGTAATATATACATTCTTCTTCCCTTTATACATTTTGACATATTGAAATAGTCTTCATCATTTTGATAACTTTTTCAATAAAAATTGACTCCAGACGACTCGTGTGACCTTAATTATTCAATGTTTCATTTATCCGCGAAATGAGCCTTGTTATTGGATTCTTTTAAACCATTCAGTGCCAGCGAGAGGCTTGCTCATCAGCTACTATGTAACAGAAGCCATCCACCGTAAAATGAAGGCACCACACATGCATGCCCCAAAAAAGCTAGGCTCCACTGGCAAATAGATCATGGCCACCATTATTCACGCATAAAAAGTCTCCGTTTATGAGAGGATGTCAGATTTGAGTCACTGTAGATAGGTCTGAGTGAACACAGTTTAAGCCTCCTTTCCGTGGTTAAGATATATTTCCTTTTCCTGTCGTCAACCATTATGATTGTAATTAATCTTGGAGGGGGGTGGGGTCAGGGTGAAGAATGCGGAAGTTCAGGTTCAAGCACAAATCCAGTCCAAGATTTTGTTTCAACCAACCAGTTAAGCATAAAGAGTCACAGTCACAGGGCAGTCAACTGGTTGGTTGAAACGAAATCTTTCAAAATCTGGGTTTGCAAGTTGTCAACCTGAACTTTCCACCTCTGGTACCAGAGCAGCTTAACCTGCAGTTGCTCCAGAGACTGGCCGACCCTTCCTTCACAAAGACGCACATCGCTTTGGATAAAAGCTTCTGCTGAATGAATAAAATGTGAATGCTTTTGCTTAATGTCAGCAAAGACACTATAGAACATGCACACACAACCTTCTGGTGCAGGAATCGACCCAGCAACCCAGGAGGGCTACAGTGCTACCCATAGAGGAAATGAGTTACTTACCAGTAGAGAGTCAGTTCTATTGCTTTGCCTTACCTTGCGAATACACCCTGTATAATCCGAGAGTTTCATACATCAGACATATGTGCATATATTTCCGCTTACATGGCATCTGGCACATCTAAATAATGTTTAAGGGCAGCAGGCACTCCATATATTCCTAAATAAGAATTATTCAACCACGTACCTGGGTCCAGCGTTCCCCTCCTGACAGCCCAATTCCTTTCAGTTTGTTTCACTGACACCCAGTTTGGAGCAGAAAACAAGACATTACCTTTCAGTCCTGAGTTCTCCTCAGTCAAGAAGACAGACATCTCATCAGCAGGCTTCCAAACCTCACTCAGTCCGCGGGATATGTGGACAAGTCCTCGTGTAAGTTCCATTTCTGCAGACTTAGTGAGTTTGGTAAGATAATGAAGGTGCTTGGTTGGATTGAATGAGGACTGAGTGAGTGTTTGTTCCCCGTACAGAAATATGAGGAGGAGACAACACAAAGAACAAAAAATGGACCGAATGAGTCTTGGAAACTTGCACTTCACCTGGGAAAAGAACATTGAGCTAAGGTCAGATTTAAACTCTACAATAGGGATCACCATCACTGAGGCCGACGTGATACACACCTCGATGCACTGCCGGTGATCCTATGCATTAAAGATACATGAGTGAGTGTGAGAGTGGTGAGTGTGAAAGTGTACATGTCACACATGAAGGGCTATGCTGTACAGTCTATGCACTTGCAAATTAGATCAATGTAGGGCTCCCTCTACTGGAAGGTCTGAGATATACAACTTGTGGTCAACGATGGTCAGCGCCTCACCAATGATGGATGCTTTGCCAAAAGTAGCATGTAGTAGTTTTTTTGGCAGGGTGGTTAGCGCTGTTGACTCACACCTCTGGGACCAGGGTTCGAGGGTCCGCCCTGGCTCCATGTGTGGAGTTTGCATGTTCTCTTGTGCTGTCATGGGGTTTTCTCCGCCCTCCTCCCAGAGTCCAAAAACAAGCAAGTGTGAATGCTCTGGAACGTTCCCTGCCAGGTGCCCATAGATTCAGGGACAGCCTCAAGGACAAATGGGTATCGAAAATGGATGGATTTCCATGCAAACCAACCCGTATTCCACAAATGACTATTATTCTGTAAAATAGGTAGACGGGAAAGGACTTATTTCATATTTTTATGAGTTGGTGGCTCCATAAAGAGAATGAGAACAAATGACCAGCAGGGGGGGTCACTCCAGGGTCATTGGGTGCGCACTACCAATTGAAAACAGCAGGGATGTGCTTTATGTTGTATAACAGATAGAATGGACCACTCTACATTCTATCACTCCGTAACAGCAATCAAACTGTGGGTATTTGTGGTGGAAGTGAGTAATGAGCATTGTATGTCAGTGTGCTCTCCAGTGTCCAAATCTGCAGCAAAACCCCCTATGAACAAGAGCGCCTCTCCCTTTTCCCAAAGGCCCCGATTCATCGGGGGACGCGCTCAAAGACTGTGCCAATTATAGTCTCACACAGAACCTAATTTGCAGGCCCATTTACTCTACATTAACGATAACAACAGTAATAAATCTAGAGTATCTGCCGGTACTTCATATTTTAACCACTGGCAAACAAACGCTCTCGTGGTGTGTTTGAGTGTGATGTTTAATTCATCTATTTATTTTTCCATTTCAAACATTTCCGTCCATATCAGCTCAAATAATAATGAATAATGAGCACAGAATTTCAGATATGTTTATTTTCCCCGGGTATGTTCATTTAAGTCAATCCTCTCCTGTTTACGACAGGATTAAAAGCCCAAAACGTATCCCTCTTACAGTAAACATTTGAGATGGAGATTTCTGGACTCAGTGAACTAAATCCTTTCCAACAGTCTGAATTGTGACCTTTATTATAAAAAGAAATGTCTTTTCTTCAACAGTATTGATCTGCAGCATTGCGTTTAAATGTATCAGACCAGATGAGGGTTCATATGAATAACCATTTTGTCCTTCAAGCTGTTGTCTATCACAGATGAGTACAACAGTTTTCTCTAATTTACTCAGAACATGACTGGGCAGAATATGAGCAGTGGAGGAAAGTTCAGGTTCAGAAAGTATAAATCCAGACCAAAATTTTGTTTCAACCAACCAGTTCAGTACTATCACGGTGACTGTGACTCATTATACTCAACTGGATGGTTGAAACAAAATCTTGGTCTGGATTTGTACTTTTTGAACCTGAACTTTCCACCTCTGAATATGAGTCATATGTGTCACCCTTATACTTCCACAAAGACACATGGGACTGGTGACAACATGGCCTCACTAGCTGCTTATGCTACGCAGCCAGGTTAAAATGTGCTCGCGGCATGACAAGACCGAAGTCTGGGGATGCCATGAGAAGGGGGACAGCAAAGGAAGATTATTTTAAAGCGCAGTTCACCCTAAAACAAACAAACAAACAAACAAAAACAGAACAACCTAGCAGAATATAGCTCATGGGAGTTTTACTTACACAAACATGTTCTGAGGGCAGAAGGAAAAATGATTGGTTCAGAGAGATAACCAATCAGATTGGGTCCAAGCAACTAGAGGAGACCTGACTAGTCAATCAGATATCTTGGTCCTGCCTCCTCTACTATCTGATTTTGGTTATTTCTCTGAACCAATACCTTTTCCTTCTGCCCTCAGAACATTTTTGTGTAAGTGAAACTCCCATGAGTTCAGAACAACCTAGGTGGATAGGTAGCACTAAAGCCCCTCTAAAACATCTTTTTCCAGTTTAAGGGTGAACTGCCCCTTTCAATATTCATATAGCCAAATGTTTTTTGAAACAATTCCAGTGAAACATAATAGCAGGATTTCTCCAGAGGCTTCAGGTCATAAGTTCATTCTCTAAAATAGCTGACCACTTGCTGCCCCCATTTGTCCATCTTTGGAAATGTGCCTGGTCACCGTGAATGAAATTAGTTGTAAGGTGGAGTCAATACATAGGTACCCAATCCACTGACTTCACAATGTTCCTGTAAGTAATTAAGACAAATATTCAACATTTATAATCACTGTACGTTTTGTTTTAATTAAAACTGGTGTTAAATATGCAAATATATAAATAGTAAAGAAAGAATAATTTTACAACCAAATCAGTTTTCCCAACATGAAAAAAATATGCACATTACTTAACATCTTGTAGTATTCAATTTTCTCTTTGATTCTGTTACTTTCTCTTAAATTATGTCTTCCAGAATCATAAAAAAGAGATTTCAGTACAAAAAGTGTGAAATTGGAAAATTAATCGGCCTTCAAACAAAAACAGCACAGTTGCTAAAATCCAATATAACTTTTCTAGAAGGGTGAACTTCAAAGATTATTTGAAAGACTAAAAATGTTACACCAGAACAGATGAAGGCATCTCCGGATTCACTTTGTTGCCACCGCCATAAACTGTAATACATGAGAAAAGTCTATGAAATAGTGTTACTTTCTGATCAGAGAAGATAGGTCCTTGTTTTGTACATTACGTTTCGTCTCTCTCTTCTTTTTAGTTATTGTTCCAATTTTCAGGTTCCGGGTACTTTTTGCACAAGATATCGACTTTTAGGTTTTTAGCCTACGTAAGTGTGTATGGGCTTTATGAAAGACCTCAGAAGTCATGTAGACTTCCATTAAGGTGATGCCTGCATTGCCTTTCATCTGTTCCATATCTTCTTGAACTAAAATAGCATCAGTACTCATTTTATCATGAAGTTTATAGTGTTTTACATGTAAAACCCAGCATGAATAACAACAACAAGACTTCACTTCTTCAATCCAAATTGAGTCAAATATTATTTTATTTCCTGAAGTTCATGTGCTGAAAGATGTAATTACACTCATGATGATGTACTAATTCATGAATATGTAATCCCTCTTCAGAAAGCTTCCATTAAGGAGAAACCATTTTTCTAAATCCTGCATGTGTCAATGACACTTACAGAAATGAATTTATGAATACAAACTGGAGAATCCAAGTGACTCACCTCAGCGAAAGACTTATTTTACATTTTTCATTATGCCATACTAATGACCACTCATACATTATGCCATAATAATGGCATATCAATGAATACAGCACTAATTGCTCACGTGTGAGCAACAAAGTATGACGAAAACATTGTTCCTTTATATTTTGACAACATAGCTTTTCATCAAGAAAATTATAGATCTTATGCAAATTTTAGATATATATTATCATTATTAGTAATGTCATACACTCAAGCAGAGCAATTCATCACCCATTTTGCACATAACCATTTTGTCTTAAAAAACAAACATGAGATTATTAAGCTGCAATATGTGTTTTTTTCCTGTTTCACCAGTACGGTTGAAAGTCTGTTAAAACTCCCCTAAGGAGTTCATGTAGCTTGTCAAAACTCACAGACTAGCACATTAGGTTACAGGGCGATTGGATGGATCTTCAAGAAACCGAAGAACTGATAGAGAAATTAGAATTTGCTTCAGCTGAGCTCAAGAATGCCAAATCTTGAAGATCACCTGCTGCCTGTTTCCACAGTATCACACTGCAGAGAAGACCTTTGGATATTTTTTAAGACGGGAACATAAAACTCAGGTACGATATAAGCTGTAATTATTTCCCATTTTTATAATCTCCGTATCTCAATGCCCAAACTGTGATGTTACTTTACTACACTTTCAGGAATTATAAACACCTAAGACGTGGGTATTGGTAAATGCCATGTGACACAAAGCTGGCCCTTGGGTCAATTTGATTTGAATGCATCATGTTCGCAAGTGCTCTATACGCAACCACAGGAAGCGTTCGAGTTTAGAAAAGTCAAATTGCACTGACTAACCCTGAGCAAAACCATACACTATGGACCTCAACTAAAACAGACTTGCTTTCAGTCCGCTTGGGGTTACTTTAAAAAAAAAATTATGTTAGAATCATTCTTTTATTTTTAACAATGTCTCTGGCTGCAGTATGTATACACATCACCTTGCGGATTGAAACAACTTTTAAAAGCAGGCATTGTAGGAAGGATCAAAAGATGACCTTAATCTGTCTGCTGAAGGAGCTCCTGGGTCAGAAGATGTAACATTCAAGAAGCCTTAACTTCCTCTGCAACTTGTTGAAAAAACTTAAAGTTAAAATACCCAGTGTGAATGTGAAGCAGCCCGCTGTAACATTATGCAACAGATGCAAATCCTTTCTGTCCGTAGATTGAGCAGAAGTTGTATTTGTGAGGAAATTCTGGTGAGGAAACCTCCAGATCTTCCATCTCCCTCCTCAAACCACTGGCACAATCACCCCCCCATATTTTTCCTGCATAATGCAAGACAGGCGTATTTTGCCAGATATGTTAATGTAGCCAATCTATAATTTTTATTAATAATTACACAGGACCTACTTCAATAATCTTGTGAATATTTCAGTTGTATCTAATAGCCTTTTTCAAACCAGCAGGAGCTTTCTGAATAAATATAGGGTGCAAGGAACCCAAATCAGGAAAAAGGAGAAAAAAATACAAATAATAATTTCCCAGAAACACACACTATTCATCTTATAATCTATTATTTTGGCCAATATTTATTTTTTATATCTTGTTAGTTAAGGAGCTAGGGGAGCAATTGTCTTTCTGTTTCATCTTTGTTTCCACTCAGCGATTACCGCATTCAAATGATGTGTTTTGATTATTCTTTTGGCCTGGGTCACTTCTGAAGTCTATCACCAGTGTGTTGTATCCATTATATGTCGATTCGTTATTTTCTCTGTTCATTATTATGTCTATCTATAATAACACCAGCCCAAAATCACATTCCATTGTCTGCTCCTCTGTTTCCTTCATTCTATTCGGCGTGGCCCAACTCCACACTGTGTTTTGACAATAGATTTCTTGTTTTATTCATCAAGTGCATGTTCTTGATGAGGTGGCCAATGGAAAAAGTTGGGGAAGGGAATACTCCTGTGTGTTGAATAGCGAGCAGCTAATTCAACTCTTTTATGCTCAGGCACAATCCCAGTCACAGAATTTTGGCGCAGTATACTTCAATAAAATGACTACAAAGACTGTTTTCTTTGGCGTCTATTAGAAGTCGGCAAAAACAAGAATTAATGCATTAAACAAAAACACAGGGTTGCACCACTTCCCTTATGAATTTCAAGCTGCAGGTAGGATATGTCCGGAGCAAAACAAGAAACGCACATCAAATAGCACTGAATAGAGAGAGAGAGATGGTAGCCAAACACAAGTCGTCTCTTTGAAATCACATTTTTCGCTCATCCTCCGCTTTTTTGCCCCTGAACATCACAACCCCCTAACAGGAACATTATTACCTACTTGTTTGACTCGCGCACATTTACTGCAATTTTGTCCACCACCGATTTACTTTGTACAAGAGACAGCAGGAACGTGATTTCTGCAGAGCCACGGACTGCTATCAGAACACGGGACTTTCGGGCCACTGGATGCGTCAAACAAACACGCAGACCCGTCTTTAGTGACAGGCAATTTCCCCGCCCATTACAAAGCCATAATCTCTCCGTTAGTGCCCATGTACTACGGGTAACTACTGAAACTGCTGACTGGGTCTTTAAACTTCAAAGGCGTACAGCCTAGTTACCTCTCTTAGGGTGGATAACACTGCTTCTATAGTATTTTACACCCTTGCACTTCACAATACAATGCACGTATAATTATATTGAAGATTAAGATTAATATAGACTTTATCCCAGGGCGAATTCTGATGCACACAGCAGTGATACCATAGTGCATAGGCAAACATTCGTATAGTATAAAGCTGGCAATGTGCAAAGATAGTGCACACAAATTAACACGTGCAAGCAATGTCACGATAGCTGGTCGGCGATCAAGCAGGAAGCGGGGACGGACGAGGTAGGTAGGCGAGAATGCGGGAAACGGGGTTTTATTAGGGAAAGACAGGGCAGACAGAGACGAACGTCAATGACGGATCTGGGGAATACTGACTCAGACGCGGACTAAATACACAGGACAGGCTGAACATAACAGGCAACAGGTGATCACAATCGGGAATTAACGCGAGGTAACGAGAGGGGCGTGGTACTCAGGAGGATCGGAAGAGCCGGGCGTGACAAGCAAATTAATAGAATATCCTGAAAACAGAATATTGTGCTGTTGTAAAAATAAATATTTACATATAATAACTAACTTTCAAGAACAATCTACAGCTGTATATTTATACTGTATTGTTTGTTTGCACTGTATGTTTCTCTGCATTTTTATTTATGAACAACAATAACAATAACACCAATAAAGATGATAATGACTGACGTTACATGCCTATGATAGGATTCCAAGTGCAATTTTCCCAGGTAATTTTTCATGTAATTAATAAAGCTTCCTCTTTCTTACACACAAGCTGTAATATCTAACACATTGCATATATATGAAATCTGAGTTGTGAAACGCTCCCTTTTTCGCGGTTTCCAGTTTATTCATTTGCGGTGTATCTTCACAGATGTTCCTGCCACTGACTTCATCCTGCCCAAATGAGGTCTGCGATCAGAAACTAAAATTTAAGCGCAGGTGCGCTTGTCTGCGTTGAGACATGATGAGGACCTGCTCGATTTCAGCGTTGCCAAATTGGTCAACTGGTTGGAGTGACATCCTCGATTCAAACCTGCACACACACGCACACTCATTTATATGCATAAAACAGTTTTATTACCTTGTAAACCGTCTGTGTTTTTAGGTTTATAATGAATAGTGTAAATTTGCCGTAAGATTTCCTGTGTGAGTGTCACGCCAGATGCGTGAGAGCTGGCAACCCTGTGAGTGTCAGTATTTAGGTATGGTAAGGAATTGCTCGATTAATTTCAGGGAACCGTAAAGTGGGGTGGGGGCTCCCGGTAGACTGACTGGTTCAAACCGGTCTGAGACTCACGCTTGACAGCAGAACCGGCGACGGACGTAACGCTGGCTTGAGAGACACACTTCAGACGGAGTGTTTTGGAGACGCGCATTAATTACATCGCTCAGCAAATCACTCACTACGATTCCGTGGCGCTATCGAGCCTCGGCTGTCATTCGCCTTCCGTTATGGGCTTCCACGGGGCGTTTCTATTCTGCACTCCAGTCTTCTTGATCGCTAACCTTTTAGCTTCGTATATGGGGCATTTTCTTTTATCTACAAAGGCGCATCTGATAAAAGCGCCGAGAAAGGTTTGCATCCCTGATTTCTATTAAATCCAAATAACCTTTGAAGGTCCCTGCCACAAATTTGCATGTCTGAATATCTCCAGAAGCAATTTATATACTTTGCGTAGATATGAAAGGATGTTTTGAAATCATATACTTATCCCCCCCCAACACATTTGTAGGGATGGCGCCAAAGGACGCGCAGAGCTGACCTAACTCCACTACGGCCATCATATGTTGATCTGTACGCGCTTTACAGTATTGTGATATTGTGTATAATAAATTCAAGCTTCATTAAACTATGAATTTACAATAAACATGTTTAACTCAAGTATCAGACCTACCCTAAATGTTTTATGGTACAAAATCTATAGAAAACATGGACTAATTCCTCGTACCAAAATACTTGCTTTAGCCTAATAAAGAGGAGCGAGACTGGATAAGGGAAGAAACGCATTCCAATAACGGGTCGTAGATCTGCGCAAACAAAATCCACACATTTTTGTGTTGTTGCATTTTTTGCTCGGGGGCAATGGTCACTTTTGATTTGCCTGCGTTTGCAGTGAATATTAGCTTCGAAACTGCGATTCCCATCGTCGTCGCTTACAATGGAAAATGACTGCAAAATATCGGATTTCTCGTATACTTATGAGTTTTATATTCACCTTCACTTCAGAAGGCACTTACATCCTCAGACGTTAAAGATTTTCACGCTGCCGTCATTAGCTGTAACAACCAAGTCAGACATAGTAGCCAGTTTTTTTAAATGTATAACTATAATTTAATGCAACTTTACGTTTACTCACGAACATGAATAGCGGCCTCATAAAATAAAACGTATTGGAGATATTTTTATTGTAATTCTTTTTGAGGGATACTGCGAGTAATTTCTAATTACCCGCTCCCTTAAACCTCACGCCTGCTCCCGCATTCAAACATGAACTTGTGTTCTACGCCGCACGAGTGCAGACCTCTAAACCACGTGTTCGTGTCCCAAAATTAACTTTTATCACTGGGGCACCAGAAAAAAAAAAACAAGTACGCCCCCGAAAATACAAGTAACAAGTATAATTTTCATTCTTATTCGCTCACTTCAAGGATTCCCAAATAGCACCAGCATAAACATTCAAACACTGACGATGCGAGCTGGATCGGAAACCAGGAATACTGACAGGTTCCACTTGCGTTTCGAGGAAAATGTTTACTGCAGTGTCATAAGTGCAAAGCTTAACAGGCAACATCAGGACTGCAGATGCAGAAGAATCCCTGTAAGAGACTGATTTCCAATTTCATGCTTACAGCTCAGGGACATTAGACCTGAACCAAAAGATAAATGTTTGAGACTGATGCTGAGGTTGCCGTAGAAACAGAAGAGCCTGCGTATCCCCTTTGAAGAGACCAGCACGTGCAACCCCACCGGAAGTGTCTCCCACAGGACAGACATGTGGGGGTAAATAGCTTTGCTGCAGACTTGAATATACCTAGTCAGCACCTAGGAATCAATTGCTGCAAGGGTCATTTATTGCATGCCAGAAGGAAACTCTCTTCCCTGCAGAAGCGTCAATGCACATACTCTGGAAATACAGAGTACAAGCTCAAACGAATGCAACAACACACAAATTACCCACAGCACGCAGATCGATGACGTGCCACGCGCACAATTCGCTTTCGTTTATCTGTGACGACCTATTTCTGCACAGGACGTGTGTACTTTCAAACAAGCAAATCAGTTTTTGATGTTTCCTCAGATTAACATAACCATATTGTTCTGGTTTTATAAACAGGATTATTGGTTTTTAATGCTGTCTTTTTTTAAAAAATAAACATTTAAAAAGTTATAAAAAAAACACACAGGACTACAATTAGTCGCGACTATTCAATAATACACGTTAATAATGTGTATTAATATTTAATGGCTAGGACATTCCAGTCACTCAGCTCCAAAGATTCCAGCCAATATTTCGTCACGCCCCCTTTTTGGACCGTCCAAGGCATCTGTTAGCTCACAAACCCATGAAATAAAACAGGAAGGGCATATTTTTACGAGCAAAGTTAATTGAGACAAAGTATTTATAGGAGAAACCGTTACTACCTTCACTAATGCATGGTCTGTTTGGGGTATGCACATTTATTTTTCAGCAGCAAAAAACAGCCTTTTCCCAAAGTCCGATGAACTCGCAGAAATGTCCATAAAAACATCCGAGAATCAGATGGTTTTTAGCTGTGAGAATTTCTGTGTGAAGCAGAGAAATTCACAGCGAAGACGAAGTGTAAGAATAGAAGAAACCGGACACAGACAAACATTTGGAGGAAGTTATGTGCAGACTTACATATATAATTTACAGACAGTGACACATTAATCAACAATTTCCCTTGATCCCAAAATTATCAAATGCCAGCTACCAGGTAAAAAAAATATACATCTATACTTTATTATACCAGTCTTAAAGGGTTAAATCCTAATCTCTAATACCCCTTATTACCTATAGAAAACAATAGTAAATGTATACCAGCACAGCAGGAGAACGAACGTCATACTGGTCTGTATTGCACTGAAAAACAAAACAGGCAGCATTTCGCCTTACGCACGAGCTCCACTCCATGGGATTTAGGTAGGCTACACTGTCTCTTTATAATCCAATTTTCTAAATTTCCCAAGAGAAAACAGCGGCAAGAGATAACAGCGGCAATATAAAGCATTCTGGTTTCCTAGGTGACCTGTGAATCTCTTACCCACTGCCAAACCCTGCCCGTACCTTTGTAGAAAGTGTGGTAAAAAACAACAGGAAATGGAAAGGTGGAAGGGCAATGAAACAGTTCTGAATTTCTGCACATACCTCATACACAGTAATGGTGTTACCGTCAGAGCTCATACAACGTCGAGGTTTTACAGAATGTGGGCATTTTAAATGGAAAAAACAAGCTGTTGATTATTTACCGTCAACAATATGAAGAAATATGAAAATTATAATCATCCTGTGCTGCTGCTATTAGGTAAAATCTAATTCTAATATTAAATACACCTCCCACGGATAAACTTGATTTAGGTTGTGTACAGAATATAAATTCAGAAGTGGATTAAGTGCTTGTATTCACGTAACAGCTTAATCAGACAACTGAGTGGTAAAAAGCATAGTGGGAAATCTAGTTAATCCAGTTATGAGCAATAACAAAGATGAGGAACAGTTTATTATTGTTCAGTAACTGTAAACTCGTACTTCAAATCGTGCCGTTCTTGTTCGGTGACTTTTCACATTAAGACTATCCAATGGCTCCCCCTAGTGGTGGAAACAACCGCAGGTGGACTCATACTTTGGAAAACGCAGTCAGGAGGGCGCCGGCAAGAACAATACAGAAAGCCAGGGCCAGAATTAAACAGTTTCGTAATCCCTGTGGGGTAGAATTAGGAGAGAAAAATTAGAACGGTGTTTCTTAACCTGGTCCTCAATTAACCCACGGTCCACGTTTTTGCTGCATCCCAGCAACTTACTGGGGAATAACAAACGGAAGCAAAAATGTGGACCGTTTGCGGGTCCCTGAGGACTGGACTAGGAAACACTGAATTAGGGTAAAACAGGATCACGTTCTTAAAATGATATTTTGCGCAGAATTCTCTTTTGTGTTATGAAAACCGAAACTTTATCAGTCTGTCTAATGAGCTGTTAGAAATTTAACATCAGCTTAATTTATGGATAACTGGCTGCACTAGCAGTCGTCTAAATAATCCAGCGAGAGAGAATTCTGCACTTCTGTTACGAAAGTGCTAATCGGGCCGCACGCACACTGACTGCTGGGAGACGGTTTGCGCTAACTGAAGGCTTTCGCAACATTAGCAATCGGCTAACATCACGGCTCACTGGGATTTCCAAAATGGCTTTGCAGAACTGTGTCTGTCATTATATCGGTAATAACTGGACTCTCTTTGAAATTTTTAAAATGTGATCCATACAGTTCAAGAACAAGAAAAAGTTTACATCATGACCATTTATACTACTACTACTAATAATAATAATTTTTGATATCCCTATAAAAGCACTGCATGCATTTGCAGCCAACATGGATGAGTATTACTCAAGTAGAAACATAGAAACATGACATGAATGTCGTTACATGCACTTACTTTCACCTCCTTGAAAACGAAAACTCCCCAAACAGCAGCTATAAACCCGGGTCCCTATGGAGACGGACAGCATCGCGGTCAGCAATGTGAAAATGTGGGATAACGACAATCTGTGTCGTTCATCAATCCTTGTTACTCTTCATTTTTGATGGGTTTTAAACTCTCACGTTACAGACAGGGAAAAGTTTTATTCAGTAAGATTTATTGAAGTTGGGATGGTGCAAACTGCTGACGCTTAACTCCCACCATACCACACAGGTCCAGAGGGGACTAAAATGGTCTAAATGGAAATGAAAAGAATGCCTGCATTCTGAATGGCAGAACCTTTGTGGGTCACACTGGTTTGGAGTTTGCTTTCTATCATAGTATCCTGAATTTTGTTCCAATTAAAAAAAAAACTACATTTCTGTAACCCTCAAACTCAGGTCATTGTCCCCTTGTGTAAGACAATGTCCCCCCCCATCCCCACAAACCACAATTTTATTATGTAATGCAATTCACTGGGCTGCATGCTTCATTACATGCTGTTTTGCTACAATACAGTGCAACTTTACGAACTGTATTATGACAGAAATCTTGGAAGCCTCTCTGGATAATGGCAACATTAAAAAAAAAAAACTTTTAAAAGAATACTAATAAAACAAATTATTAACAGTAGGAAAAACTGAAAAAGCAAACGGAAAACATTCAATTATTTGGATCGGTGCATATAATACTGCGCTTCTTCATTTCACGCTTCGCTAAAACTGTAATAAAATAAAAATTATAACCAAGCCATATTGCATTAGTGTAATGTGCACCAGAGGCAGTTTAATCTAAACATATATAGAGTTCATAAAAGAAAAAGTCCTTAATAAGCCAAGTACACACTAGCTGAAGAGCAGCTTCATGCGCTACGACTCCCTTCAGGTACGTCACAGCAGCTGCTGTATAACTACCCTGTTACTCGCTAGATTCAGGATTTTGCTTCAACCAACCAGTTGAGTGACTGACTCTTTATGCTCAACTGGTTGGTTGAAACAAAATCTTGGCCTGGATTTTTACTTTCTGGACCTGGACTATCCAATAAAGCTCAGAAGAGCTCACCATTTGGGACAGCAGTTGAAGGAGGGTGTGTTACAAAAGGAAGAATGTGTTGCATATTTTGCAATTTACTTATTTTTCTGCACTGGTGCTAAACCTTATGAAAGTCAAATGAATTGCTTAAAAATCTCAGTATTGTGTGAAAAAATGAAGATTTGAAACACCTAGTACCTAACATTACCATTTCCTGTCGCTGTAGGATTTAACCCAATGTTAACCAATGGGCAATCGGTTACACCAGTCTGGAATTGATGGCATGCGATATCACACTTGTGCTCCTATTTCAAAACCGGCATGTTAGTGCCATTAGTTGGAATGGCGCCCTCTAGAGCTACTTACGGCGGTGATGATGGGAAAGCTGACGACAGCGCTGAGGTAGTCATTGGCCAGGAACCAGCAGCATGTGGCCACGCCCCACATGATGCCAGACACAAACCCTGAGGTGACAGAAACACCCGGAACTCAGACGCGGCCGTTGCAGCACATGCAGAAAAAAGTTGCAATTTGTACCTTTGAGGATACAGTTTCTTGTCACTGGGGTTGTACCCTCACGGGTCTGCCAATTGTACCCTTAGCTGTAGGTAATTGTACCTTTTAAGGCACAGAAATGGACACTGACAAACATTTTTGTACCATTGGGGGTACCATTAATGTTGTTTGTACCTTGGGGGGTCCATTTCTGTACCTTAAAAAGTACAATTACCTACAGCTAGGGGTACATTTGGCAGCCCCTTGAGGGTACAGACCCAGTGTCAAGCAGAAACACAAACTTTATCCTATTTTTCTGACGATCTGTGACAATACACACTACTGTCCGTTTTCCCCATCAGGCTCTGCAGCCTTAACCCCGTTATTAAAATGCTACTGAGGTGAATCCATAGAAACTAATTACTATCTTTATTTAATGGACAATTGGTAACTAAACCTCAAATCTACTGACATGTGGTTAGTGGAGCAGACTTTTTGTAACAGCGACAGTATCACCCAAATGAAAGAAGTGGTGGAAAATGGAGCATGACGCCCCAAATACAGATTAAGGGATAGTGCATACTGGGAACAGCAACGTGACTCGTGTAGAGCCTCCCCATAAACTGAGGCAGGCTGAAGCAGGCTGAGGCAGGCTTTTGCGTTAACAGTCACTCACCTGGCAGTATGGCTTTAGAGTAAACTTGAGGTTTATTCTTCATAACAGCACAGTAAATGAGGAGATATACCGTGCTCGTGAGAAATATACCACTGAACTGTGCAAAGACGTAGTCGAGGTCTGCGAAACAGGCAAAACGAAGACTCAGGCCAAACAGAAGCTTGTTAATAAACGGCCGCCTTAACAAATGCCTCACGATCATTCATTTGGCAACGGCTAATTACGCTAAAGACACGAGACGCAGTCTTACCAAACTGACTGGCCCCGGCGAATCCGGCTTCCTTCCGCGCCCCGTGGTTCTTTATGTAAAGCACCGGCACAAACGAGGAGCCGTACAGCAGCCCGGCAACGGCGGCAAGTCCTGAGCCACTAGGCAGGGACACAACACCCCGCAGGGGTCATTAAACACGTGACCGCCGTCAAACACCACCACGATGGTTTACAGAGGACCTCAGAGGAAGCACTCAGATTCTAAAAAAATTGTTCCAAATTTTCCTACTTGTTGTTGCTACCTGGTGAATATTTCCCTTACCTAGTTCAGTCATAATTTTAACTCATTCATTTTATTCTTCATTTATTTTATTTACATTCTCACAAACTGTGCTTTCTTGATAATTTTCTCTGCTCTTATCCAGACACCTGCTTTTCTCTTGTACATGAAAGTCAGAATTTCATTGTGTTTTTTTTTCTTTTTTTACAATGACAATAAAGGCGTTTCGTGTCTTATGACAGATGTGTTTATTACTCCACATCAGCCAGTGGGCTAAGTCTGCACATTCCAGCTGGTACTCAACTGGTTGGTCGAAACAAAATCCTGATCTGGACTTTTACTCTCTGGGCCTGAATTACCCAACTCTGTTTATAGAGTATACTAACCTTGATCGATAATCATATACAAGTATAACTGCTGAAATGACAATGTCATTTTAACATCTCAGACAAATCCCCATACCTAATGTGGCTCATTTAACTTATAAGTTCACTGAAATAAAAAGACTATCTCCCCAAGGTTTGAGGCAAAGGCTCACAAAACCATCCACTGGGCTCTAAATGCTGAAGTCTGAATGTTTTATCTGAGTTGTTAAAGATCACACACAGCTTTAGTAAGAAAAAGACATAGTTTTGCATGATTATTTATCAAAGAAAAGCAGGACCAGTCCATTTTAAGCTGATTTCATTTAGAAGTCAGGTTGAATTTTGATGAGGTTAACCTGGATTAGCTGTGCGGTGATTAAATTAACCCATCTTTTAGAAACAGCCAGTTTGTCTTTCACACAATGGATTAATGGGCAAATGGGTACATACAGGATTCTCTTCATCTTCGGAGAAAGACGGTCTACCCATGACTCATCTGTGGCTCCCAGACCATCAGAATTGTTTCTCTGCGAATGTGGAACAGGATATGATATCAAATCACAGATAAATACAGTATGATTTAACGCTCTCACAGAAGCCCATTGCAATTTTCAGAAGAATTCCAGACAAAGCCTGTGGTGCAACAATAATGATGTAATTTAGTACATATTTTCTATGTGAATGAGAAAAAAACAACTGAAATATGTCTCTCTCATGAAGTCTACATCAATTACAGAAAAATTCATGGAACACCAAGGTGAATTTAATTTTATTTCTCACAGAATATCAATCTTATAAAAATAAGCGAGTTGCAGGGAATTCAATGGAGAACTCAAAATGTTCAACAGTACTACCAGCTGTTTGTTGCCGACCTAGCTAAGCAAATTCAACAAAGTCTGCCGTTACACTATACTCCTCCAAGGATGAAATTTCAAAAGCCAACTTTTAGTAAGGGAAATGGTGTCCTTCGCATTTCCAAATGGAGACACAATGAAGGCATGACACAGAATAACACTTATGTTTAAAGAGCGTGCAGAATGACATCTGGGAAAATAATTTTAAAAATAAAGTTTAGAGTAGGGCTGCGCTATTGTGTGCATGCACAATTACCACATCACATTTGATGCCCATGTCGGTTAACGCTTTTTATATCGCAATGTTACTGGCAGAAATTTCACATATGGTGCTGTGATATCATGCGGCCCTAGTTTACAGGAATCAACAAATAGTGACATGTCCCTGTAGACGATCGCCACACTTACACTGTTAATCAACAACGGCGTTTCCTCTGAGGCCGACAGCGCTCCAGCTTCGCTTTTGACAAAGAAGAATATTATTGCACTAAAAGGGAAGACAAAACAGACACAGTATTTATTTAGTCATGTATCCAGAGATGGAGATGTGATGTAACAGTCATTTAAGAACAATGCAGGCATGTCATGTAATGTCATGTAAAATCGATGGGTGAAGAAAAATGAAAATGTTCGGCATACTGATGCATTGAGAGTTGTTAGAGAAGCCTTGTTCAATCATTGTCCTTAAAATCGAGGGATTTTACCTCAAAACACAAATCTAATTCAACAGGTAGAATCTCCATATTTGTTAGCAAACCTGCTAACATTCAGTTAGTATCGACACCTACCAATCCTTAATACCTGAGTAAACATAAACCTGCACCACAATAGTTCAGGACTGGTTTAGCCACTTCCTCCGGGTCAATTCCAAACCAGCCAAACCTGGCGAAGGAGTAAAATATTATTAAATTACTATTTGTAACGTTTTAATCTATTATAGAAATGCATTAATAAAGAATCTCACAAACATACAGCATACCTAGAGCTCGCCCAACCCATGAGTAAATTAAAGGACCCCCAAATCAAGATGCCCAATCCGAGGCCGATGGTTTTCAGAATTGGCACCACGGTGATGTTTCCTATAACAGTAAGGCATATATACAGACACGCTGAATTATGTGACGCCAGACCACGTTCTTAAAATGCCACTCGTACTGTGGGCGCAGAAGCAGCCTTACCGGTTGCCCAGATGGCTCCTCCCAACATTGCCAGGGGCCAGAATTTGGGGCAATTGAGAATCAAGTTCACGATCAGGGACACGGTCCATATAGCCGCGCAAAGGACCCACTGGAAAAACATGCCTGACCAACAAGTATTAAAAATCGTCAACAATATTGATCAATTTAGACAGGGAGATGTTGACAAATAAGACACTTCCGACCATGGTGGTTATTATAGTCTGTAAATCTATACAGCTATAAATCATAGTTGTACCAACTTGTATAAGAACCAAAAATTCATCTACATCCAAGATGATCCTTACCATCTCCTGTCTGGATCTTCTTCACAGGAACAAAATTGCTCCCGTAAAAAGTGACAGAGATCGCACATGCGATGAATCCATATGTCAGTCTGGTAGCGTTTGTCGAATTGCCCGTAAGCAGGTATCGGACGGACTCGTACCCAGCATCGGCATGGTCTCCGACTCCTGCAAGACAATACACCGGTGATCCCCACGACTTCAGCGCAAATACTGAGAAGTGGGAAGCAGATGCAACAAGGTAGAAGATTTACCTAAAGTATCCTCGGGATCAGTGTTACTGTGACAGCACAGTAATCCGAATAAAGTCGCTAAAATCAGAACCACGCTTTGGATAACTCTGATCGACATGCCCGTCGGTATTTAACGGTATACAAATGAATTAAAACTCCAAGGTAAACATTAAAAGTGCGTATATACCGGTAGTAACACCCCTTTAAACAAAGCAGAGCGGTGAATCGCGGATTTCCTCATGCTGAACCAGCTGACTGGTGTCATATGACCGCAATTCCCTGACTTCAATCACATGTTTGCTTTTTAGAAGCCGTGACTGTCCTCATACTCCAAAACACTGATTAGACTGGTTAACGTGTATTTTACAATTTGCTTTTTTCAAATTGCAACTTCGAATACGCTTTGATGTCTTTGTATACATTTTAAAAGATTTTAATGGCATGTCGGCGATGCACAACACGGAAGTTTGCGTGGTGTAGTTAATCAGGAGAGACGTCATTCACTGTGATTCACTGTCTTTATTGTATGAAATCTGCTTCGCGGTTTCCTCTTCACACACAAGCTGTTAGGAGGTGGGTTATAATAATTAACTGAAATTAAATTAAAATACCCCCGTACGCAGCACGTAGCCTACTTGATTTTTTTACCTAATTCCTCCGCCAGGTGTCTCACTCTTCATCTTCATTTTGCCTCAATTGCATACTTATAGCCTTAAGTGCTTCACTCTTCTTGTTTATGAATAATTCATCCTTCTTGAGGTATTTATTCTGTCGCATCCGAATGATTGGCAGCATGGAGAAGCAGCTTTTAACTCATAGCTCTTAATTATATCATCTTTGGCGCTATTCTGATCACGGAAACAAAAACACTAAACAAGATTGTACAAATATGCACAATAACATAAGTTCTTCTCAATTCGTTTAAAACGATGGTTTGTGAATGTTGCATTACACCCCTAGGGTTGTGGGTTCGAATTCCGCCTCCTGTTTTCCTTGTGTGACGTGGACATGCAGTTAGGATAACGGTACTAACAACCTGCTTCCGCGAGCGCTCGTCGTTTACATACATAGATTAGAAACCTGTCAGCGCTGATTGCAGAGTTCTAAAAATGTCAAATCACATGATTATATCTAAAGTGGTTTGTAATACATCTGAGCTATTCTGAATTACGGAAAGCACGTATACTGATTATCAAAAGGAAAGAAGTCACATTTTTAAAATGTCCACTTGAGGGCAATATTGCTTTTCCTTTTAATTTTTAAAATTGTGTGCGGTTACCTAACATAATGGGCTGCGAGTGGGCAGCATCCTCGGATTCCAAACACGGATGCATTTACACCCTCTAACAGCCAATGTGACGAATATAACGTGGGGTCCGCGTATCTCCTTTATGGAAGCCGGTCCTGTATTATTGCTTTTCGATTATACAGCCGTGAATGAATTGTGATTTTGTTTTAATTAGGCTGCATTATTTTCTGACATGGTTAAAAGCCTCAATCACAAAAGTAAACAAATTTATACATGGTTTAACAGAAGTCTAATATGAGTACCTATTTTTTACCTCGCATGGCAAGACATGTCGAGTGTTTTCGAACAGCATCTGCGCAAGTCCGATCTGGCTGTAAAATGCGTTAATTTGTTGATATTTCCCTTCTTCTGTTAATAAAGACAATAACTTCTATTGCCCCGAGTTAAATTTGTGTGGTGAGATTCCGAGCAGGAATAACAAAGGGCTGCAAATGGAAAAAGCATATCTCATGCTTACAGACAAGCACTTTAAATTAACATATTTCGAAAGTCCAAAGAAATCACCTTAGGCGCCGATTACGGCGAGAATATGCGCCTTTTGGTTTAGCGTGACTCAAAGGAATTATAGTGCAGGACAGACTTCGCCAATTTAAAAGGAAATAAAGAAAATTTATAGAACATAAATTCATCACAATGCCTTTTTATTTTCCTATCTAAAGAAACAGCACCCTGAAGCAACCATTACAACAGAGAGTGAAGGCAAGTCAGCCGCATTGTAAAGCAATGGGGAGAGGAGGACTGCCGACGCTAAAGCCAGCGATTATATAACATCACTGCGGTGATTACCGCTGCCCTGATAACGTGGGGAGAGAGTACAGGAAGAAAGCCTGACTCACACTCAGTCTGCTGCTCTTTATCTGAAGGCCACAGAGAAAATGGTTATCTTCTGTTGCCTGAGTATTTGAGGAAAAAAAAAAACTCTGTGGGATTTCCCAGAATTCCATATGCCAGGTTGGCAGGAGCGTAGTCAGCTGTTCACATGAATGACGCCTCTTGGGTTGGGGGGGGACAGTTGGCATCTAAATCCAGGCATCCAATGACAAGGTCAATATGAACAACAGTGCGGTCATCTCGTATGATTATGATAGCCAGCTTCCTCACTGTGACAGACACGGGGGGGGGGATACAGTGCAATATAAGGGCCAGTGGAGTACCCAGTGCAAGGGGTGTTTCTGGATACAGGGCTTGTTCTCTCACATCAGCAGAAAGAGTCATACTTTGTGCCCCAAGAGCAATTCCAAGTAGGACAGTTTCACTCCCATTGTGCCCAGTTGGGTGGTTCTGCTGAATGTTCATTTCCCCACAGAGGAGACCTCTCTCCACTTTCCCTGCCTTCACCGTTAATGAAACTAACTAGGCGATACCACATGCTTAGCTACTCGTTGTCTTGTTCATGTGTTTTGTGCTTTCAGATTTTGATGCCTTTCGCGCTGGACTGTATAAGCCGTAGGAAAGTGGATGGATGGATAGATGGATGGATGGATGGATGGATGGATGGAGGAATTTACTCAGATAATTGCAAAATGCTGAATTTGGCTTCATGTCTGAATGCATAGAAACCGTAAGATGTAGGAAAAGTCATTGTGTTGAGAGCAGGCTGGTAGGACACATCCATCCATCCTTCCATCTATCCATCCATCCATCTTGAAACAGCTCATCCTTGTCACACGGGGCCTGGAGCCTCTTCTGCCCCAGACAGTATGCCACTTCTGGAGGACACATCTCGTTATAATTTCCACAGTGCTCAATATCATTTCTTAGAAACAAGCACCTTAATACTGTCAGCATATTCTATTACCTGCAGTCACTGGGATACACAGTAACATACAGTAAGTTTTAATAATCAGCTTTCCTTTTTATAATGCATTACTGTCTTTGGCCTTCTCCATATGAAAACCTATTAAAATAATTTTATTACACCATTTAAAATGTGAAAATTTAATAAACTGTAGCTTTGTGAAAATGTAGCGTGATCTTGGCAAAGTGCTGCCTTTGTGCAGCAATTCACAGTAGCAGACAGTCTGTAACAGTCCCCTAAGAAAGTGTGAATGGACACAAACGGAAGACCTGCACATTCTTGCCTGTTGTCATGCATGATGCATGCGCGCTTCATAAACGGTGCGAGCCGCTGACTTTTTGTGAAGTCACTCCCGCACCCCCTGTAAAACAAACAAGCACGCACACACAAACAGACACACACTCTCGCTTCCTCTCTCACCCCATGAGGGATCTCTCTGTGGGCCAGGTGCGCACATCCAGAGAGCCGTCTCCCTCCCATGGGTAGATTGGGAACTGCCCCCCCCCCCCACCAGATCTGAGCCCCTGCACGCACTGCATCCCATGTGGAGTACAGGGTAAACGACGTCTGTCACGTGACCATCCATCTGCACCAGAGACAGGACCCAGTTCAAGATCCTCAATGACTGGATGCTGCATTGACAGGTCTTTTATGCCATTATGGCAGTGATTTGGGTTTGATGCGTGGGTGACAGTACTGGGGGGTCTGGCCCATGTGAACCGCGGTGTTGGAGGGTGCCAGTTGGAACGAGAAGCGCACCATGCAGCATTTCTGTGCCTGCGGACTGATTTTTACATTTTTTTGTTTTTGGATCTTTCCAAGTTATCAAACCCTTCATATTGTGAGCGAATGGGATCAGACCGAAGCTCTGTGTGACGGGCATTGATTGGCCGAGAGTGGTGGCGTTTTACAGAACTGGCACAAAAGTTTGGCAGTAATGCTACTGTGTATATCTGGAGAGTCCCCACAAAGACATAGATGCCAAATCTGTGTGTGTATGAGTGTGTGTGTTCCTCTCTCTCTCTCTATATATATATACAGTGAAATCAGTAAGTATTTGATCACCCTGTGATTTTGCAAGTTCTCTTACTTAGAAATAATGGAGGGGTCTATAATTTTCAGCATAGGTGCATTTCCACTGTGAGACAGAATCTAAAAAGAAAAATCCGGAAATCACATTGTATGAGTTTTTAACAATTTATTTGTGAATTACTGTGTTAAATAAGTATTTGATCACTTGAGTCAAAAATATGTAATATTCGGTACAGAATTTGTTAATTACAGAGGTTAAATGGTTCCTGTAGTTCTTCACCAGGTTTGCACACACTGCAGGGGGGATTTTGGCCCACTCCTCCATACAGATCTC
>JAODUD010000085.1:2640018-2652400 GCA_026784285.1 Stomatorhinus walkeri | reverse complement strand
GCAGCAAAGCCAATGAACAGTAAAGATGCCGATGGATTCTGCGGAAAGTAGCTATTCTTTAACAGATAATGAACAGACCCCCTTTCCCGAGGACGGAGGTCGGCCTTATCCGCTCGACCGTGTTACAACAGCGAAGCTGAACACGGTGCCAGCAATCAGGTCCATGCTGGCTCATCTGATTCCCACTCTGGTCCCTTACGAGAGGAGGAATGAGCCACTTTTCCCATCATGCAAGTGGGCAATTTCTTTCAAGAGCTGAGATTAAGTGCATGCTGGGAATTAATGTAAGGGACACGGGGGTGAGTGATGCAGCTTCTTTGCTAGGTGTGCGGGCGACTTGGCGTAAAGAACGAAAGACAGGAAGTAGTAATACGACGTGTGTAAAACGTTAGCCTGTGGCAGATATATAAGCTAGTTTGCGCGGAAATCCCTAGCAGAAAACAGATTCTTACAAGAACACTTTCTTACATGGGCGAGAGAAGACAGCCAAATGGAAGTCGTGTATGTTGGATTTTTTTTTTCCACAGACATTGTGAGGACAGGTTGTATTTCCATCTTTTTAATTCCCGTAGTTGTTTTACAATATCGACCATTCACTTTACTTGCTGACTCACCAGTGGAGGCCAATGTGTTTGCCGCAGGTTAAATGACGAAGGAAACTGATTTCTTTTTTTTTCCCCTTATCAAGTCTATAGAAAGGATTGAATCATTGTGCAATTTTGCACTTATTGGAATTAACCAGCACACAAGGAAGAAGGAAACAGCATCAGTGGGGAAAAAGCAAGCGGGAAGGAAAGAGAGACGGTTCTGGAATTCGAGTCACATATCTGCACCTCAATCTCGATACGTGTTTAGCAGAACACGAATGGGGTAGCAGGAAAAGACAGAGGCCAAACAGACAGACCACATTTGTATCTGCCAGGCCCAATAGAACCACGCTTACTACCAGATCCACTGCGCTGAATTTATGGCTCCGGAGGGTGGACATAGCTGGTCAGACAGACGATTGTGCTTCGCCACATTCTAGACAGATGGGAAAATTTTCAGCCCCTCAGGGGTTTGCCTTGTAAAAACAGGCTGGTGAAACCTGTTGTATTACTTGTATGTTGTTCTATTTAGCATGTATATTGCTTGTACACTGTATGAGCCAAAACATTATGACCACCCCCATGTGAAGCGAATAATGCAGGACAATCTAGTAAAATTGATGTATGTCAAAGTCGGGGATATACTAGGCATTAAGCTAACATTCGGGACTCATAGTCGACAAGTGGAACGCAGCTGTGGAACAGGCGGGGTTAAAGATCTGAGTGACTTTGACAAGGGCCAAAGCACTATGGCCAGACGACTGGGTCAGAGCATCTCTGGAACGGCAAGGCTTGTGGGGTGTTCATGGTCAGCTGTGGTGAGGACCTACTGAGGGAGGTCTTAGGAGGGGGAAAACCACGAATCGGCGACAGGGTGCTGGGCAGCGAAGACTCGTTGATGCAGGATCCGAATGAAGCGAGGAAAGGGCTACTGTGGCTCAAATGGCAGATAAGCGTCCAGAGGAATAATGTGTCGTGGCACACAGGAGACTGGTATGAGGCTATGTAGCTGTAGGTCAGACACCCCACAGATTCTCAACATGCACATGCGTCCAAACGATGCAACAGAAAACGGGATTAATCAGACCAGGCCACCTTCTTCCACAACTTCAAGGCCCAGTTCTGATGTTCATATGTCCTTTATAGCCACTTTCAATGGCAGACCGCGGTCAGCATGGGCACTCTGACTAGCCCGCAGATATGTAACCGCACTAGGCAAAAGGGCTCGACGCCTGTTTCACTTCTTGTGGGGGTATTGATTAGTGTATTATACAGATCTTGAATCCTCTTTGGCCTTACTATTGGGTTACTTGTTATTTACTGTTATGTATCTTCATGTTCTGTTTAAGTTTGCAGGGAGGAATGCTTGCACGTATTTCATTATACTCATACTTATATAAATGACTAAAGCTTTTGAATCCTTCATTTTGTCGGTTAAATTATCCCACTCCAACCATGTGCAGCCAGTGGGTGGCGCCGACGCCAAGTGAGTCAGGGTAAATGCTAATGCTCTGTGACTTTGTGTTCTTCCTTCACAGACAAGCGGCTCGGCGTTCATGGGGGTCAGCCTTGCTGTCACCTTCCCAGGCCCGTCAAGAAATGCTCCTGTGAAGGACCCGGGACCTTCCTAAGTGACTCGTGGACACGTTCAGTCTAAATTTGGCTCGGGGGGGGGGGGTAAGCGGCACCACGGATGCCATGATTTTCTCAAAGACACTGTACGGAGGGTGTGGTGCTTGCATTTTGAATTTTGTACATCAGCAGGGTCAGTCTGTGTCCGTGTATTTACAACAGCCGATGGAGCACTACCTGGCTCTGGAGTTTCATTAAGTATGCTCATTGCACATTTGAGGCTCAGCGACTTCGAGTGTTTTGTTTGGGAAACGTGCAGTGGGGAAACTGCAGCATGTGCGAGCCCGTTTTCGTAATGAGGAGAGGAGCAGGGACAGAAAAATGAATAATGTTAAAAGTCATAATTAATTTGAAACAAGGTGGAAAGGAGATGTGAACTAGACGGTTCTCTGGGTTCTCTTGCTAATTATCAATGGTTTCATAAGCATGATAGAATTAAGGCAGATGCCATTTGCACGCAAGTGTCAGTAGCTAACAATGCTAATTGCTTTTGGGGTGGATGGCCAATGTTGCTATTTGGAACCAGTTGCAGTTTGCAGGCAGATGCTATTTACACCCAGGCACCAGTAGGCAACAATGTTATATCATTATCATCCATCCATCCATACATCCATGTTCTCTAACCACCTGTCCTGTTTAGGGTTCGCAGGGGGTCCGGAGCCTATTCTGGAGGCTAAGGACACAAGGCAGGGAACAACCCAGGATGGGGGGCCAGCCCATCGTAGGGCACATGGACGCCCCATTCACTCACACACGCACAGCCACATGCAATTTGGTAACTCCAGCTAACCTCAGCATGATTTTGGACTGGGGGGGGGGGGGGGGGGTCTGCAGGAAACTCCATTATGACACGGGGAGAACATGTTGTTGTTGTTACCACAATTACTGCATTATAAATATTATCATTATTATAGCTTTTGTATCCCACTTTGGTACCTTCAGCCACTGAATTGACGTGCAACCATGCAAGCAACACAGTACTGATGTTTTCTTGTGGAGCCAGCGGACTGGGACTGAGCCGAACAGGAGGGCAGATGCCGTTTGCAGCCAGGTGCAAATAGACACTTCATAAAATGAATGCACAATGAATGACTAGCACCAAAAATGCTTCAATAATGACTGTAAAACTATCCTCAGACTTGCTTAGCAAGGAAAATCTTTTTTTTTCCAGTCATAAATTAGTGAATTTCCATAGTGGATAGAACTACATGGATGCTCACATAAAAATTATAATTGTCTACGGTGACAGTGGCCAGGGGCTATTCTTATTTATTTTAAGGTATGGGGCATGCGAGAGGTCGTAATCCATACAGAGGGGACAGCCTTATCATTAGCCAATGAAATGTTTTGGACAAGAGAGTGACAAGGGAAGGGGCGCTTCAGGGACCAATAAGCTTTCAGCTGGGGTCAGTACCCCGTTAGCTCCACCCCCTGTATACACCCCTCACTTAGCTCACTCCCTTGTTTCCTCCAGGTGCTCCATGCTTGAGGGAGTTCTACTTACATGAAAATGTTCAGAGGGCAGAACAAAAAAAGGATCATAGAGATAGCCAATCAGATTATGGAGGAGGTGGGTCCGAGCAACTAGAAGAGGTGGGACCAAGACATCTAATTGGTTGGTCCCACCTCCTCTGAACTAATAATTTTTCATTATACCCTCAAAACTCCCAAGAATGTGCTCCATTCCACGTCCCCCCCCCCCCTTGCATCTTAAGAACAGAGTGTTCAGGGGAGCTGATGAGTAATCGCTCTCAGCGTGTGTCTCTGCTGGATGTCCCATGCTTTCTGGATCATGGTATCCCTGGGAAGGGGCAGAGATGGGCAGGAGGCATCAGGCTGTAAAGGGAGCTGTTCTTCTGAAATATGCTCACTTATTTGTTGTGTTAGAAACCTGTCCTGGCTCGTTCCGCACATAACACATTTTATATAGACTTAACTTCCTGTTAGAGATAATAGCCGGTTTATTTTTCATAGGTTATGCAATTGGGTGACATGGGTGTACAAAAATTAGCATTGATACCTCACATCTCCAGGGTGGGGGGGGGGGGTGCTAGAATCGTGTCCCTGTTTGGTAAATCGGTGTCTTTAAATTGCCTTAGGGTGTGTTTATGTGCTTGGGATTATTTGGCAAGTACACTGGAATGCTTCTCTTGGCATGTCCCTTTGTGTTTGGGGTCAGACTGCAGCTTCAGGCCTCTTATTCTGCACAGCTGGAGCCCTTTTATGGGGGGTTAAGGGCCTTGCTTACGGTCCAATGGATAGATAACTATTCTGTCAAGTCCAGGGCGTGAACCAACAACCTTCCAATCAGAGACACAGAGGCTTAACTTGCTGAGTCACATTCCAACACTCTGTGTGTGTGTGTGTGGACTAGGTTTATGTGGAGCAATGTCCCCACAATGTGATAAAAACCTGTTATTTTGACGAGGTGGTGGCCATTTTTCAGGTCCCCACAAAGATCTGTGAATGCAATCAGAAAAGTAAAAATGCCAGTCTCGTATTTAATTTAGTTACTCGTGGTAAAGATTAGGGCTGGGTAAGGGTTAAGATCGGCATGTTGGGATTAGAGTTTTCCCCATAGAAATGAATGGAGAGTCCCCACAAAGATATAATTACAAACGTGTGTGTGTGTGTGTGCCCTGTGACAGCTTGGCATCCTGTCTAGGTTACACACCTGCTTTGTGTCCTATGCTGTCCGGGACAGGCTCCAAGTCCCCCTCTGTCATCCTGTATTGGGTAACTGGTAGCAAGACAAATGGATGCCCAAGTAAAATTCCATTTCCCTTGGAATGCTGCTTTAGCGCACACTGCAGTTATAAACGGCAGGATTTCAGAGTGCAGTCCTCAGACAGTAGATAAGTCACAAGCTCATTCATGCATGGGAAACCATAATTACAGACAGCAATATATCAGACTTTATGGAGGTATTTGGTTCAGATTCTTGTGAAGTATATAGCAGACTTTTAAAAGAGTCAGATATTCTGATCATGGGGTGTTTTTGATGCGTATGGGCAAGAGAACTTGGGCTCTCAATCTTCCACCTTTGCGTGTCGCATTTAAACTTGCAGCTCAGCCAGTGTGGTTGGCCGGGGAACGGAGGGAAGCAGATTCTCTCTCAGATATGGAATTCTTCCACTACTGGGAATGTTACTGCGGCTTGGCACAGATTTTAACAAGTCAGCACTTGGTACCTATACAAGACCCATGTACTGTTTAGTTTAATACTGATTGCGAATCAGGAATTAATTCATGGAAATTGATTTGTGAGACATAAGCTGGCAGCTGAAGACGCCACAATTCACCTCATATCATGCTAGATGGTTTTGCATGCTGGTGATGGACAGATTGTTCAATTGTTCAAATAGACTAGTAGGTGTAATGCTATGTCCATCCATCCATCCATCCATCCATCTTCTAACTTTTATTCTGGTCAGAAACAGGCGGTGGGAAGGTAGGCAGAGATATATCCCATCACTCTGGAAGGGATGCAGGTCCATCACAGGGCAGTTATGTATGTGAAACATCTGCATGTGCTAAATGTTACCATAAAAATACATACAGTATCAGTAAAAAGTCTGGCCATGCCAAGGCACCTACAAAGGAGAGTGATAGTGTCATGTGCCGTGACCTAACCAGAGTGTGCAAGAAAAGAGGCGAATGAGTGCTCAGCCTATTTGTGGGACCTGCTTCAGTACAGCTAAGTGTCCCAGGAGTCTTATGAACCTGGCACAGAGGAGGAAGTAGGGTCAGCCAGTCCCAGGAGCAACTGGGGTTAAGGGCCTTTTCAAGGGCGCAGTGGTGGGATTTAAACCGGTAACCTTCTGAATCCCAACCCACAGATCTGCCCCCCCCAACAAGTGATTTTTTTTTGTTGGTTTTTGGTCAGTGCATAATTTGATGTGTGCTATTTTATAGTTTTGATGTCTTTATAATTATTCTAAAATGTAGAGATTAGTACAAATTAGTACAAATAAATCATTCTACGGGTAACTTTTGACTGAGTAGATTTTTCACAGCCCTTGGAGTAGCTGAAGCAGAATAAAGGCAGATCTTCACGTTGTTGTCTCATGCCGTCTCTCCAGGAGGACTTGCGTTCCCCAGGGTCCCCAGGGTCGCAGCACAGCGCACTGTCAGACGGGACCCCATGAAGCGCCTTTTTACACAGGTTGTTTACACGTCGTGTTGAAAGCCCAAGACACAGCGACCCCGAATACCACACACTCAAGTCGCTCTGCATCTGGCACATCTGCAGCTAACACGCTTCGTAAGTCCCTAACAAGGCTGAGCAGAATTACCACGTTACCATATTTATGTATTTACGTAACATTATATATTCATAAGAAGCCATGTGACCTGTGACAAATTGCTCTACAAACACAGAAACTCTACCAGACAGTGCAAAGGTGAGCAAAATTGGATCTGTGCCCAGGTCCAGAAGGTTGTTGATTCAAGTCCCATAGCCAGCACAGTAATCATAACAAGACTGAGTCCTTCAGCAAGACCCCTAACCCCAAGGACAGAGCTTGACCTCAAGCATTCCCTAATTATACATCACTCTCGATCAAAGGGTTTGCTGAATAAATGAACATAATTTCACCAAGACTGTACGTACCAAGACTGCAGAGCTAAGGGGAACAACTGACCTTGCATGCAATCAGTTTTCAGTGACAGAGAAACCGTGTACACTCTTGGGTCGCTAACTGGCCCATTCTGCTAAGTAGCCTTTGCGGAACCCTTATTAGTTTTTAAGTGTGCAGTAATGCATGAGCTCTGAAGGTATCGCAGCCAGGATTAATGAGCTTTCTTCAGAAAAAGGGTTACAATAGTCTAGACAGAGTTATTCTACAACTTATTTGGGTAATGGTGCTGTAAGATGGGAAAATTGCTGTAATACAAAGAAAAAAACCCCAAAACACGTTCATATTATTAATAACAATAGTCAAGTATTTCTGTGATGCTCTGCTTCAGTTTGGATATAGACCACTACATAACTCTAGATAGACCCCCATCCTTTATTTCATTACACATCTGATAGCACCCTGTACGTTACAGAAGAACAATCTGAAATATTTATGAAGAAACAAATTTGACTGTTGAAAGTGCAAAATATATGCATAAATACTCCTCTGATGCTTTTAAAAACTTAGAACTAAGAACTTCCCTTAATAAATGCGGATTTAACTTGAAAGTGCATCTTAATATGGATTTACAAAGGGGGTTCGCTTCAGAGCATGTCTTGTACATGTGTGAGTTCCCCAAATTCTGAAATCCGTTGAAGTAAGTTGAACTGCAGCCCTTGGGTTTAGCGCTTGCTTTTATGTCGTACTTGTGTCATTGGCTGAACTATTAATTGCCAAGTCAGAAGCCAACCAACAGAGGGCGGTAAAAGCCTCACCTTGGAGACTGGGAGACTCACCTTGTGACCCGCTGCAGTACCTACATGACGTAAATCACATTTATAGCTGGGTTAAGCCTCTGTGGGATTGGTTCATAACTTTGATGGACTGATTTTAGCTAATGCGTCAATATGTGATCTTTACCTTTATATAGAAGCAGAGTAATATAGTCACTCCCTGTTTTGCAATAGCTACAGTAGCATGTTGCTATGGTAACAAAAAAACTTATGTATGTTGAAAACACCCCATCTATCTATCTATTCATCCATCCATCGTCTGAGTACCCAGAGGAAACCCCACAACGACAATGGGGAGAACATGCAAACTTCACACACATGGAGCTAAGGAGGAAACTCGAACCCTGGTCCCAGAGGTCTGGGGCTACAGTGCTAATCACCACACCACGCCGCTAAAGTCAGTATCTGAAATTATTATATTTGACCAGTGGCCCAGTTTTCACATCTTGGATATAACCATAATAAAATATGTCCGCTTTGAGGGAGCAGCATCTGTACCCAAACCATCCATCTTCCAGCTACTTACTCTAGTCAAGATGACAGTGGGGCACCTTGGATGGACTGCCTGTCACACACAGGGCACATGGACACTATACAGGAAATAGAGATCCCAGTTAGCCTACCAGTTTGTGTTTATGAGGAAATGTGAATCTCCAAAGGAAAGCTACGCAAGATGGGATGAATGAAGAAACAGTGACGGTGTGGAGGTTGAATTCAAACCCTCAGCCTTGGAGTCTGAGGACCCAGTGTTACCAAGCAGAGTCACCCTTCTAACCGAGACTCTGATTTAATACACATGGAGATCGGTTCCATTCTTAATAATCTTCATTGGATGAGATGGTCCTGACGTTGTGGTTAAGCAGAACCACACACACACACACACACACACACACACAAGAGCTAACTTACCGGAATCAATATCCAAAATGGCTTCGTTCACTTTTTCATCAAAGTCTTTGCATTCTCAGGAAGCGTGAATTCTTCCCACTGGGAAAGAGTCGATATTTATCTGCATTAGTTTTGGGTTCTTCGTCAGCTGTGATCATTACAGAAGGTGACCCAGCGTCAAGCGGCATTAAAATAAAAGCAATAAGTTTCACCTTAAAAAGGTTACTTACTCCCAGATGAAACAGTAAGGCTACACTTAATTTTACTGCCTAATTTCTGTTCTACCAAAACATGGCGCTTAGCTCTACATTACTGCGGATTACTAGCTTCTGTTTGATTATCAACATTTGCAATATACCACGTCTAACATCTGAATTCTTTCCAAGGGTCTCTGGGTCACTGTGATCCTAACTGCCGATGTAATTGATTTTCATTTGCATGTGTAATATCAACTAATGAGATCTCTCCAGCTTTAATGGAAGCCTAAAGTGGAAGTTACTGGTGCATTATGGGAACATGTGCACCACCAGGCATGTGCCGGAGGATCTTCTCCTGCTGCAGGAACGTGGGCAGTCGGCAGCTGCCGTGCTTCATAGATCCTGCAACCTGTTGAAATGATAATGAAATGAGGTCCATTTCATCAGGAGGATGAGTAAGATGTATGTGAACTAATTACCGCTATACCATGAATATATAATGCCGGGGGGGGGGTAATACTATTTATAATAAGAACAAAAAATGTAGTTTTACTATTAATATCAATCCAACTTCAAACCGCTTATCCTGGCTGGGGCTGTGTGGGGACCTGCGCACACACTCCCGCACCCACACACACACTCACGCATGCACGCACGCACACAGAGGTTTGTAATTATATCTTTGTGAGGACTCTCCATTCATTTCTATGGGGAAAACTCCAATCCCAACATGACGACATTAACCCCCACTCAGCCCTGACCTTAAAAAAAGTAACCAAACCAAGTACTGTACAAGGACTTTTGGAATTTTCACAAGTGATACGCAAATTAAAGACACAAATGAGCCAGTTAGCAAACTCCTAGTCCTGGAGGAATGTCGTTATTATTATCCTTATTTATAGTATAATGTTTGTTTTGTATATTGCTTTTAACCGAAAGTAAGCTTGTTAGCATGCAATACTTCTCACTAAATGTCATTTCTCATAACCATTAGCCACCTGTGCTGATGAATGATCCAGTCTAAGCATTTCTCCTTCGTGTAACGTTAGCCTGTCAGTCACAAGTACAGTAAGCCATTCGTTCGAAAATAATAAATTCATGCACCTGCATTTCTTTAATATGTGCTCTCTGGAATGTGTCCCGTGTCGAAGTCCACTGCTGACCAAGTGGCTTTTAGGATAGAATGTCATTATTGTCATTGCACAGGTAGCAAGACAACGAAATCCAATCATTGCCTGTCTTGCTCTCCTGAGACACACACACACAGACATATACAAGGGAAAGCAAAGATTTGGGTCAGATCACAGGATCAGCCTTTTATCGAGGGTCCCTGGGGCATTTTTCAGGGTAATGGTCCTTGCTCACAGACCCAGAGGTGATGTGATTACTCTTGCCAAGTACAGGATGTAAACCGGAGATCTTCCTGTCAGGCACAGAGGTCCAACCGGCAGAGTTACACAGTGCAAAAATGTGTTTAAATAAGTGTTTCAGTCTTTATGGCATACTAGTCATACTCATGAGGTGAGATCATGTGTTCTGGTCCCATGCAGGAATCAGCGTTTCTCTTTTGGCTCACTGGCGCCAGCATGAGGATGACGTGGGAAATGAGGCAGGCTGCCGGAGCAGCTGAATAATGACACGTGCGCAGGTGCACGCACTCCAGCCTGGAGTCATGTGACCTTCCAGGAGAGCGGCTGGCGGTGCCACACAGTCTAGGTGCCAGTAAAACTCACGTGCCTGGTTCTCACTGTGGTGAAATCCACCTCGGGGTGCAACCTCTGGTATTGTCCAAAAAACAAAACCGATATTAATAAAACACCTCATAAAAATGAAAAAAAAATCACCTGTTTTCGTGCATCTGAAGCCAGCTGAATTCATATTTATCAAGGTGAAATATCCATCCATCCATTTTCCATACGAGGATGTGGTGAACCTGGAGCTTCCAATATAAAACATAAACGAGGTGAAAAAATAAGAGAAACACCTAACAGTGCATTAATACTGCAGACCAAATAAGGAACAGAGCCAACCTTCGTCTGTTCCCCCGACGGCAGATTTCTGTAGCTACTTAAAAGTCCATATTAAACACCTGTTTTTATGTGATTCGTTAGTTGTTTTGTCCGCCCCATGTGTATTTTAGTGTCTAGTAACACACCGTGTAAAATTGGTTTGCTTTGCTAACATTCAAATAGTTTAGTTAATTCCTGTGAGCTATATCCAGGTATATGGTTATCAAACTGTAACATGTCTATAACAACTGTGCAACCCCAGGCTGAAATTTATGTTCAGAATTTTCCTCACTCATTTCAGTGTGTTTTTGAAATGACTCTGTGCTCCCAGTGTTGGAAAATACAATAACTGTTCCTGAATCCCATTTCCATAACAACCTTCAAGGTGGTTAAAGCATAACATTCATTAAATATAGTTGCCTCTAAAATATCCAGCTCCCTCCGGCGGGGGGTCCTTGGAGGCATGTGGAGAAACCTGCAAATTAATCAAAAACAAAATTAATAATTATTTTTTTAAATGATTGCAATAACTCATCTATTTTGGGACACATCGCTGGAAATACTTCATGTTCGGTTAGGCGTGTGGTAAAAAAGTAACAGAGATTGTATCAGTATCTGTAAGCCTAGTAAAACAAATAATGCTAGTTAATCATGGTTAACTAATCAATAGCTAATTAAATACTCTTTCCTGCAACAGAAAGATACATTTTGTTGACTTTTTCTACTATTAAGACATTTTACATTCACTCAGTCATTGGAATGATTATTGACAGGTATAAATCTATGAAGGCGCTAGAGCTTGCTCATTGTGGCAGTAGATCCTAAAATGTACTAAATCATATATGAAGGATTAGAATATAATTGCCAATCTTACCAGGTGGAATCATGATATTTTGGGGTCACTGAGAAATTAGGTGACGTTACCTGTTATTATTTTGATGCTATTGAGGTAACCCACATGAATCTAGAGTCTCTACGTTTTTTTTCCCCTGTTTTAAATGGCTTGGTGTTTTACTGGAGCAATTCCAACTTAGCACTTTAGTCAAGCGTGCAGCAGCAAGGCCATCGATCCTGAGGAAACGTGGTTTCCTAGAACTTCAAAGAGCTGTTACCGAGGTTACGACTCTCTCCCTGAATGTCGACCAGACTAAGAGGATCATCGTCAACGTCAGAAAGACCAGAGGCTGTTCATCGACGGATCTCCAGTCGAGATGCTCAACAGCTGCAGGTTCTTGGGCGTCTAGATCATTGACCCCCCCCCCCCCATGGTCTGAAAACACCAGCTGCACCCTCAAGAAGCCTCATTGGTGGGGGGGTGTAACAACTGCTTAGGACTTCAAACTGCTACAAATTTATTTCTTGTGTATTTATTGTTTCAGTCCCCATATTGCACTGTTTGACCTCTCATTGCACAGCTTCGTGTCCTATATTATACTGCATTTTGCCTTGTATTACATTGTATTTTGCCTTGTATTGCACTGTATTTTGACTTGTATTACATTGTATTTTGCCTTGTATTATGCCTTGCATTGCACTGTATTTTGCCTTGTATTGCACTGTATTTTGACTTGTATTACATTGTATTTTGCCTTGCATTGCACTGTATTTTGCTTTGTATTGCACTGTATTTTGTCTTGCATTGCACTGTATTTTGCC
>JAODUD010000085.1:2635654-2639029 GCA_026784285.1 Stomatorhinus walkeri | reverse complement strand
CCTGGTTCCACCCCCCCCCCCCACCCCCCATCTCTGTCGCATCTCGTTTCATGCAAAATTATGTGAGTTCTTGGCACACGATATGCAAATCTCATTGCCCCCGTGCCCCCCGTCACTCTCACTCGTGTTATTATTAATTTTTGATGAACTCCTGGATATTCTAACTTAAATAATCTATGAAAACGATACAGGGATTTATGAGTCACGGAACTGGGGCTCTGTGGGTAGCGCCATAGCCTTACAACACTGGCGGTTTGATTTCAGCTGCCACCGCTGTGTGTGTGCAGTTTGCATATCCTTCTTGTATTGTATTTTTCCACTAGGTCAGTGGTTCTCAACCCGGTCCTTGGGGACTCCCAGACAATCCACATTTTTTCTGTCTCCCAACTCCCAGTAAAGAGCTGGGAGGGAGCAAGAATGTGGACCGTCTGGGAGTCCCTGAGGACTGGGATGAGAACCACTGGTCTAGGCATTCCACTGGTAGTTATTCCTTGCCATAACACTCTACTTCATGGGGCACAGATACTTAGTAATAACTCAGCTGCTACTGAAGAACAAATCACGAACAAATATACTGGCTACTTGAGATAAAAGATGTGCCACAATTGATTAATGATAAACAAACATGAGATCAGTATTCCACTTGTGTTAATCATGACTTGATCATTCAGTAGTTCATAAAGGTTTACATAATTAACAGATAGAGTAACAAATATAGTAAGTGTCTGGGATGAAAGGTGCATCACAATTCATTAATGATGAATTAACATCAGCATGCAACTAAGATTTAGTTTGTGATCAATTAATACACAAGTAAGGGCACAATACTACATTATTTGTGTCCCTTCAGGTAAAGTGTTACCTAAATTGAGATTGTGGCTGTCGGGTGATTCATAGGATAGACTGCAAGATCACAAGACCAGGTCACATGACCAATATAAGGTTATGATAGCCGTATACAGCAGAAGCAGTATGGAAGATAAGTGGAATTTCTCAGTATAGCTTGCCAAGAGAGACTCATTGAAATGGTCGACAGCTGCACTGTACTCGCCAAAGATCCACATCCCAGAGTACAAGGACCCAACGCGCCGTGCGCATTCTCCCAGCTGTGCACCTATAACAGTCTTTCAGTTTTGTCTCCTGCTAGGTACTCATAACCTTTAATAGGAATTTCTGCAGTCCTGCAAAGTCTCGGAATAAGGTCGACTCAGCTGAAAAATGACCCAATTTCCTAGCACCGCCTCCACCAAAAAATAGGCTATATATCAGTATATTACATTTCAAAGGGTTCGTTTAATGTTCACATTCTGCAGGATCGAGTATCCTGACTTTAAGAAATGAACTGACAGTTACCTTTAAAAGAATAGTCATCCTTGATTCCGGCATCATTCCGTATTTGCAAATGAATCCGCATCACTTGTTTCAATATTTCTTTGAAAATATGTGGTCTACAGTAATCCAAATAGCATGAAATAGTGCATGCTGGGATTTACCATGTTTGTCATTAAAGTTAAATTATGTCAAATAGTATCTTTTATAATTCACTTAAACATTTCCATCCAACACTTTTATTTATTTTAAATATATGCTATTACATTACCAGCAGTATTGTGTCCTGAAATATATTAACACCGTAGCAACCCATGGTAAAAAATATACCATTTGCACATTGCTACATATCATTACACTTACACATTGAATTATATTTGTTGTGCTACCTGAATCCTCAACAACACAAGTTCCATAGATAACATATATTTCTACATTTGGTGCAATGGGCATTTAATCTTATTCATTTTGAAGTGTATTAGACTTGTTAATGAATCGATAGTAAGAGGTTACTCCCCACATAAGTAATTGTTTATCGTCGTTAATGCTTTAAATTTTAATGTCACTTAAATTATCTCACCATGCCACACTCACACGATCGAAGAAATCAAGTTCCTGTCCGTCACTGGCTTACGGAAAATAAATGAATAAACAAACCAGCCAATTGCAGCAGAATAAAACGGCAACAAGATTTTCACTCGTTTTATTTAAAAAGTCCCAAAAAAATAAACCAGTTAGCACACATTCCATTTACAAAATGTCCGTGAGAACAGCTCATAGTTTTAATAATAAACTGATTAAGTAACATTATTTAATATTCAAAACAAAAAAGCAAAATGATAACATGAGTACAATTATGCCTCCCTGCCTACTTACGTCAGCGGAAGTTCATCCATGTATAGATTTTATTCAGATACAAAATTAGCCAGGACCTATGAACAGAAACAGCTTTTAAGTACTTCCGTGTCTTATTGCCCAGTGTGTGCTGGCAAAGGTGAATTCATGTGTCCACTGTTCCTCTCCAGAGGTGAGATGAGAATACTCTATCACCAATTCAACACAGTCCCAGAACAGGTAGACAGCAGACAAAATCTGCAGCTCGGTTCCTAATTCAATATATATGTATATATATCGCACGTAAAATTTAAATGGATTCATTTATAGCACAAACAAGTGACATCACAGGTCAGATATCATGGCATAATCAATACCACCAGAAATATACAGGCTCAGCTGTTTTTATAATCCATTTAGAAATATATTATCAGCTTCACTGATTCTTTCTTATCCAAACTAGATATACAGTAGTTATTTTAAGTGGCCATAACCACCTCAAAGGCAATTTTACTCTTATAATACTCTTATTTTTTATTTTGTCTTATGTGTGAGAATACCGCATGCACTTAAAAGCTAATGTGCAAAATGTAAAATATGAAAAATAATCTTCATCAGTTTGCAATTGACTGAATAAGCAATAAAACTATACAACTATACAATACAAAATTCATCAGTCACTTGCAGGACATTAACTGAATTGATTTGAACTGGGGTCAAAATCTGCTGCTAAAACCTTTAAATGTTGCACAGAAATTTATTTGCCATTTTTAAATAAACTGTAATGGTATTAATATGTAAATATGTATCTGATTTTAACGAAACGTACACAGTATAATGTATGCCTTCTGTGTTTGTTACGTGTAAACGTTTGCTTTGTAATTACTAATACTACTACCCTGATCTTCAAACTGAAATGGCGGAAGGGAGGAGGGAGGTTTCAAACTGCAATATGGAAAACAACAGCAAACAAAAACAACAAATATGGAATATATTTTACAGCGAACGAAGTATAAGAATTCACTTTTAAAACCAAAGAAAAAGGATTTATTTCAAATGGCAAGCATCGCAAAGTATTTTTACGAACACCAAATGATCAAAGAATTGGATATACAGGAAAGTTTAGAGTAATAGTAATAAATGACACAACTTTAACATTATACTTCCAATAGCATGAACATATTTGGCTTGGAAAAACATGGAACGGATAGC
>JAODUD010000085.1:2625654-2630654 GCA_026784285.1 Stomatorhinus walkeri | reverse complement strand
TTCACAATATTATATTCTATGGTTTACGTTTTCTAGTCTGTTATTACAATCCTATATATCCATCTCTTAACCATCCTGTTCGGTGCTGCAGTGAACTTGGAGTCTATTCTGATAAGCTCCAGTAGCTAAAAAGTAGCATTGCCTTATTAGCATTGCACTAATAACGCAACAACGTTAACAATGGTTCATATCCTTGAGAGCATGCATAAATTATAATGCTTCCCTGTACTGTAAGTCACTCTGGATAGAAGCGTCAAGTAAACATATCCAAGGAAACATAGGGCATATGGCTGTGCTACACCCTGGACAGGTTGCCAGTCCATCACAGGGCAAATTCAGGATCACAATTTAGAGATGTAATTTAGGATGTCTTTGGACTGCGGGAGAAAACCGCAATGTTCAGATGATACCCCCAAAAAAGGGGAAAAACTTGCAAAAGTGATATGCCCTGAGCCAACTACTACAATCAGATTGAGATGCATGCCCTTGTGTCCATAAACGTAATGGTCGGTGATTTTTACTCATTTCATTACACCAAGCCAAGCGGCACTCTTTCCCATTCAAACACACTGCCATTATCGATTTTACAGCCTGGTTCAATATATTTAAATGAAAGTAAGAGATGGAGGCGCAGAGTGTGGAACAACAGCCGAACTAATCACACCGGTGAAACGTAAGGAACCCAGCAAGACTATCAGCAAGAACAAGAGATACACTGAGACCTTCAAATTAAAATGGATGGCTAATTTCCTACTCTGGTTAAAGGGACAGAAGGCTATAGAATTAAGAGGTCATAATGTCATAAATGTATAAATGAATTCAGTCCCATTCAAAGCAGAGGTGTATACAGGGGCGGAACTACATGGGCACTGGCTCCAGCTGAAAGCTGATTGGTCCCAAGAGTGCCCCCTCCGCTGGCACTCCAAATTCAAAACATACCATTGGCTATTGATAAGGTTGGTTTGACTGTATGAATTATGGCCCATCTTACGTCCCCCACCTTAAAAATTTCCTCTGACTTTCTTTAATTTTCAAATGGGCACTTAGTCATTGGTACACGTAAACCAAACACTCAATTTGGTAGAAAATATACAAGATTGTGAGGGGCAGAGGGAAACCGCAAACTTTAAAGAGCGTTTAGAAAAACAGACAAAATTATGTCAGTATTAACCTAGACACGCAAAACAATGTGCTTGCAAATATTTCTCCTGGAGACGTCGTTTTAGTGCTGCAGGTGAAACTGTGAAGTTTTAAATGCTAAAATTGTAAAGCTCTATCCAGTCAGCCCAACGGCTTCGGAAAAGATGACATGAATTCCATAACATAGCCTACATTGGTGCAAGGGTTTGCATTGAAAATAGCTAAACGGTAGAAATGACTGGAAAAAGGGGAACGGTTTAAATATTAAGCATTCGGCACATGACAGTAAATAAGCAAAGGGGTTTTAGGGTAACATCTGATGGCCAGTGACATAGAAACTCTCCCATAGTTAAAAATGCAAAATACTGAATGTCATTAGCTACTAATACAGCAATATATCGTAAAAGATTATATAATGTGTTCCTGTATTTAGAGGTACCAATCGAAGTGTAAGGAAATGCCGCTTACCCTAAAGAATTCTTTGGTTGAGCCTGAGTCTAGCGTTCCATAAGCAATCTCTGTTTGCTTAGCTAGGTCCTCTGCACTTTCAATGGGCGACACCATCCTCTCGACGGTCAAGAAGGCAGCTAAGTTAGCCGTGTAGGACGATATTATGATCAGGGTAAAGAACCACCACACCCCGCCAACAATGCGGCCAGAGAGGGATCTATTGATAGACGTGGGATGAATTCACAGGGATGAAGCAGAAGTCAAAGGGTTAGTTGGTTCGCAGGGATCCGGACAAGCAGAACAATTAGCAAGAGAAGCAGTTCAGGCAGGATTTCGAGAAAGTCTCACTGAAACCAACGACCAGCTGTGTATTTCCAGTCCCTACCACGGCACAAAACCATTAACCCTGCAGGATTTACTTCCAAGCATAAACTGTGAATATAAGCAACACGAAAGACACTGTGAAGACATAACTAATCAAGTTAAGAGATGTTTTTAAAGTGAAGTAACAATATTACTAAAAAACGATAACTTTATAGCCAGCTATACAGTGAACAAAAATTTGTAAAAATTATATACAAACACCAAAAATTAAATAGTCAATAATAACAAATATGTATCTATATGTAGATCAGGACGAAAGCATGGAACAGAGAACTTAATGAGACGAAAAATATCACGGAAGGTGACGCTGTCATAACTGAGCTTCGCTATGACATAAAGCACAAAACAGACTTTGACAGTAAACTGGGACTTATAAAGCGGCCATGATGTAACTGGAACAAGTCATTACTCGTCTGATCGTTTCCCCCTTCAGATTGGAATGTTAATCGACGGTTTGCAGATAAGATCTGGAAAAGCACAGCTAACATGAAAAAATTAATTAATCAGACTGAAGTATACTGGAAAAAACAGTGCAGAAAGCTGAAAACTGTTGTTACATAAAATAAGACCCTTGGCATAAGTTACCGTCAAGTTGCATTTGTTGGTTGAAAGGTCAAATGTATGGTATCAAATGTAAATGCTTGTATAACTCAGAAACAAAATATTCTAATATGTTATATGGAAAATCAAAGGTGCCCTTTCTGTGGTTTTGATTGCTCTAAACAAAATGGTGGTGATAGCAAACATCATGGAGGATAACGCAAGCAGTGCCAGATCTGGCTCGCACCCCTGGAGATGGAGGTTATGAAGCCAACTGAGGGAAGAAGGTAGGTGTTGACATTCATCACGGAACCAATAGCAGGTCTAAGAGACGGTGCTGCAAGGCCGCACGTTGGGAATATGCGATAAAAACACACTAACCCTCCAAAGAGCAAATTGAGAGCAATTTCATGCATCTAGCGGCCTGGACTTGGTGTATATATGCTCACAGAAAGAACACTCAATTGGAGTCAAAATTAAGAAGGGCACCTCAATATAATACAATCTGTCCTGTGTCTAGTCTTTGTTAAGGTTTGGTCCAGACCTCAAGTCCTTAACAGAGAATGGTATCCATACAAGGGAGGATTTGCAGGAGGTAAATAAATATCCACCATAACAAACAGCTGCAAAACCTTATATGCAAGAAGTCGAGAAGCACGAGAGACAAACCTTGGCGAAATATCGCATCCTTGCCGCATAAAGGCACCAAGGGAGAACCAGAGACTATTAAATATCCCAAACTCGTTAGTCGATTCGGTCGTTGGCATCTGTCCATCTTCGTACTCCTCAGTATGCCACTCATAGGGGCTGAAGCGACTGACGAGAAAGAGGACCACGCTGACCCCGATGTAAGCGAACACGATGCACATCCAGATCTCATAGGCCAAGGGGTCTAAGAAGGAGAACACTCCCGGCTTGGATTTCTGTGGCTTTTTAATCATGATGGAAATCCCCAGACTCATGAAAGGCTTCGAAAAGTCAATCACTTCCTCTCGTACCAAGGTGATCGTTAACGGAGCCACTGCTATGTCTGCTTTCTGCAATTAAAAGAAGAGGAAAGTTCAGATCTCTGAAATATAGGGCCATCAAGGTCACAAGATGTACGTTTTTTGACTAAATTTTTGTCAATTCATTCAAAGCCGCTATAAATGAATTTAAACAGCGTAAGTTTTTGTCAGGCGGAGAAGAGTTCCCTTTATTCCCTTCTTTGTCTCCTTAATCACAGGCAAATAATCAAAATTAAACAAATTTATCCTGTAAATTAATCATAATCTGGAGCATGTGTGTATTACATCACAGTGGTGACATCATGTTGATACTCACCCCATACACTAACTCTCCAACCATCCCATTCCAGATTTTTGTCTCTGCATCTCTGGCCCCGTATTTCCCATCAGCCACTATTCTCAGCTGGTACTTGAATCCGCAGTGTTTCGCTATCTCAGCAGCAAGATCCACGCAGTAGCCCTCATATCTGTCATTGTCGATGAACAGTTCAGAGTTCTTCTTAAGCATCACATAAGGAGCTTCCTAAAAAAATACAAACAAACAAACATCCCACAATTATTGCATTTCTGTCGTTTTTTCTCTATATGGGATGAAGCAACCTTGCCATAACTGTTGGCTCTAGAGTCTCGTGATTTTTCTCATATAGCTTGAGTAACCTTCCACAGGTGTGGACAGCCCCCCCCCAACCCCCCATCAGAACCACCCAGACAAGAGGAACAAACTATTACCAAAATCGTTGTCACGACTACAGTCTTGTTGTCCATTCCCAACGAGTCGTTTCCGCCCATTTCGGATTTTATCACGACCATTTTGTCAACTTCGTTCCAATAGCCAATCTAAAATTAAAAAATACTCATATTTATAAACATACACATACAAGCAAACACTGTACAATACGACGCTGCAGATAGAGAAGCAGGGCTGATTCAGGTTTAGTCTAGGTGAAATCTCCCAAACTGGACCGCCCCCTTCCCCCAATTGGCCAGATCTATCGCAGAGGAACCAATCCCCCCTTTTATTCTGGCTATGGGGCTGCCCCTGAAAAAGCAGATCCGACCCTGCAGAGAAGTGTAAGGGTGAACGAAATTTATCATTAGGATTGGCAATAGTGAATATTAATCGAACGGAATCAGCTAATTTGCGCTCTGGAGAACAGGGTACAAATAAAGTAACAAGAAGCAGTTGGACACAATAACAGCTACAGATTTGTCAGACACATTATCATCCAGGGCCAAAACAAGTTTTTACCTTCACGGGACCATTGTTCTTCAACTCCATGATACCAACTGTGTAGTTTATCCTTCTGCCGTTTACATCGAACTGGATGTTTCCGGTTAGACCCTCCACACGGACCTGTTTGGCAGGGATAATTTGGTAATAGTGCTTCCTGTCAAGTGGCACCTATGGGGGGGGGGGGGGGGGGGGGGGGGGGGGGGGGGGGGGGGGGGGGGGGGGGGGGGGGGGGGGGGGGGGGGGGG
>JAODUD010000085.1:2602060-2623622 GCA_026784285.1 Stomatorhinus walkeri | reverse complement strand
ATTAAGTTCTCCCCAAGCGAGCTTGATGGGCCGAATGGCCTCCTCTTGTTTGTATCGTTCTTATGTTCTTATCTATGAAAATGCATCAGTTCGGCTGCCCTATTTATTGCTTTTGTACATGTTTAGATATCTTACACAGGACGATCATGTCAAATGCACCTGAATCGGTTGTACATTCACATTCATAGTAAAACATTAAAGGAAGAGGATTTTAGGAAGGTCTGGTAGGTTTAAATGACAAGAATACAGCTATTTTATTCATGACTGTTCAGAAAGACAGACAGACAGACAAACCGAAATACCAAACTGTATATGAGGAACCTGTAGAAACACCAAAAGCTACCAATCAAATATAGAGAATAGTTATGTGAAGCACATATTTCTAGAGGTAAAGGCATTTAATGCTCCCCACAAATCTAAGGATCTACAGCAATGTAGCAGTTGGACTGAATCGCTCCCAAAAGGGAATCCACCTCCAAAAACGTAATATAATCACCCCTTAGACAGGAGACTGAAGTAATTTTCACGGTACCTGTGCCTCATTCACCAGTGTGATAATGAATCTAATTTATTTAGCTATTTCCCCCCGCATTCCCCCGACCCGGATAATCCATTCATACACTTCCCACAATTACTCAACATTCGGCCTCAGTCAGCCAATGAGCGGCGAGAGACGCAACAAAGCGTGGCGGCTCCACGCGGCGAGATTGAGCTATTTATTAAAGCCGATCCTCACAGGATTAAAAAAAAAAAGTCACTAAAAAATTAAATGGTACCCAGACGCGACATTAAAGCTTAAGCAAAGACGATTTTAAAACACGGTTTTAGTCGTGGTGAAATGTACGTCGGCCCACTTCGGAGCTTTGGCGAAGAAAGCCGAACACGTCTGACGAAGCTGCCCTCGTCGACGCGGAAGCGGCCGAGCTGCCATGCAGTCATGGAGCTGCCGATACCCCGCTGAGCAGGATCGTGTCCAAGGGCCACATTCTGTCTCATTGAATCATGTACGGCACGGCTGGCCTCATTTCTAGGGCTTAGAAGCTCGCGTTTACAGACAGCATGATACCACATGATGCTAAACCTATCAGGTGAGCCAGGTCCTTAGAAAAAAATCCCCCACCATAAATCCCATGTTAGTCATACCAGAAATGCACTGTGCGACAGAATAAGTGATCAAAACTTGGCAACGATACATATAATATTGATATTCTGAATAACAGTTCAATGTCAGTGTTTTCCTAATCATGCTGAGTACAAGATTATTCAAAATCTCCTCTCTGATATTTATGGTCACTGTATCCATCAGCCAATCTTCAGCCAGCCTCATACCTCACACCAAATCCTAATTTTGCATTGTTTTAGAAATGCTGCAATTTTTTGATAAATATCATGCATGAAGTGGGGCCTGGTTCCGATTCGTGATGATATGCAGCCAATTGGATACAAGCGTCAGCATGTTGCAGCTGCCAGCAGAGAATGTCCAGCATCGACCCAACAGAAGATGCTCGTAATTAATTGATAGTCACTGAGCTACAGTACAGATCTGATGCTCCAGTGTAGCAGAGCAGCTTCCTTCTATTTATTTACACGGCAGATGCTTTTACCCAAAGCGACATACAAGGGAAGATCAGAGAGTAGGGTCAGCCAGGGTTTCAGAGTCAATTGGGGTTAAGGGCCCAATGGTGATAAGACGACTCTGCCAGCTACTGGACTTCAGGACAGGACTGTCCGGATATGGGCACAGATTTCTTACCCAGTGGGCTGCAAACCGCCCACTCACCGCATACTGCCGCTTTGGGGCAGGACTGTGGCTACTCGTCTGCAGCTTCGAATGAAACTGTACTTGATAATTTGCCACAGCACAGTGAAATAGCAATTAAGCGATGGCCAAGCAGGGGCAACGCTATCAACTTCTACTCTTTGGTTCTGCCAGGATTTTCCTCTCTGGACAGCATAGCCTCTCAATGGGCAAGTGTGTGTATGTGCTGAATTTTGGAAAAATGTGTAATCCCTATGCCCTGTGATGGGCTGTCGCCCCAACCTGGGTTGTTCCCTGCCTTGTGCCCGTAGCCTCTGGGATAGGTTCCAGACCCCCAGTGACCCTGAATAGGGCAAGTGGTTACAGAAAATGAATGGATGGATGTGTAATCCTAGTAGTGAGCGTTCTTTCATAAGAACAACAATGAAATATGTTATTTTGCACAACTACATTTGAATGCTTCTTTTTCTATATCCTATCTTGGATGCACATGCACTGTTGAGATTGAGGCTTAGGGTCTGAGTGCAGGATCAGGTCATTTATACAATGCCCCAGAGCATTTTAAGAGATATGATAATCCTACTGGGGGTGGGATTCAAACCAGCAACCTTCTGATGAGAGGCACATAGGCCTAACCCTCTGAGACACACACCTCCCCCCAAACAGCTGTGTGACAAAGAGGTTAAAAGGATGCAAACCTCTCTGTCGTCGTAAGAAATCGTAAGAGCCCGTTCTGTTCCATTGAGGCATCATAATTGACCAAAAGTAATTAACAATTATCAACTAACGGAGTACATTCACCCCAAAGCCTGGAACATCTGCTTCATCTTCACTTCTTACAATCATATATCCAGAGTAAATCAGACAAAGAGTATTTTCATTTCTTGTTGTTTGTCCCCGTTTCAATAATATATGCAATATATGCAAATGACTTTCATATTTTTTTAATCTAACATTAGGTCTTTGAACAGAATTACAAATCATAATACTGGAAACGTTACTGTAGTACAGAAGTATATGACAGATTATTTAGCTATTTTATGCATGAATTGTTTTGATAACAGTCATAGAACTATCATCAGCTTCACGGGCATTTTGAATGCATCGGAAGAAAAAAAGTTACGACTAAAATAAACAGAAAAATAAATGTTAAACGGTCATTGCTTGTTTTGGCTGAGTAAATATGTGTTTTAATACAAACGAGCATGGCTATTCACGCAACATTAAATTCAATATCTTCCCAGGCAATATCACAACCAGGCCGTGTTCCTGCTAAAGCAGGAAAAGCAAAATCAGCAAAAAACATTAAAAGCAACTAAGCAAAGGATATAAGCATAACTTAATGCTAATAATGAGGAGAGTTATACAGCATTCCTGACCTTATGCTGATATTGTATGTCTAAAAATACAAAGTTGAAACAGAACAAAGTCTTCATGCATATTATTGTTTTTATAAATGTAGCATGTGTAAAGTAAGACTACCAAATAAGCAATGGTTATTTATTTAAGGACAAAATGTAGCATCGACTGGAGTATTGCACACAATTTCCAGTTGACTAAGCAACTTCTCAGCAAACGGTAACCAAACTATATTTCTTTGTGACAGACATTTATCCAAATATTGAAATTTAGAACACCATTATTGATCCACTGTAAGTCTCTATGCCAGTAGGTTGAAGTTATAGTTACGCTGGTCATTTTTCATTCTGGATTTTTGTGTGCAACAATGATGTTTTCAGTGAACAGGTTTAGCGGTTCTGCTTGTTAATCAGACAGGGTTATAACACACATACACAGCAGAAGATATTTGATGAAATCAATAGGCATCAGTATATTCATAGTATGCTACATAAAACATTCCGGGTTTTTCTGCTTGTCAAGAACATTAGCATTATGTTTATAAGAAAGCTAAAACCATTTTTTGGAAGTATGTTAAATCCTTCTGAGTATGATACATCACAAATGAATCAGGAATAACCCACAGCAGATTTGTTAATAGTCTGTTCATTAAAGTCCACAAACTATGTGTTCTGTAGTGTCTTATACAGCCATATATGGATAAGAAGAGGGCCAATGGGGAATGGGGGCGGGGCAGGTAATGAATGAGTAATTAATTAGTGACTTACCTCTGTCACTGTCGTACAGATAGGCAAACTTTTCCCATTTATAGTACTCTATCAAACTGAGAAGAGGTCCTTTGATGTCTGGTCGCATTTGTAAAATAAACTGCTGTAATCCATCCACAGGGAAGCTTGGCGTTATGAAGGAGACGTGCAGCGTTTCGCAAAACGACGTTATCGTGTTGACCGACTTCTTGTCGTAAAATCCGAAAATGGCATAAACACCTCTTGAGTACTGTGAACAGACTGCAAAAAAAGAAAAATACATTTGCATTACTTTTAGTCATTAATAACAGCTGCATATGACACGTGCAACTTAATATATTGTGTAATACCTTTTAAATATTCATAATACTATAATTACTCCATTAAAACTCCCAAAATCAAAAACAAAATCTTTGGAGGTGAGATTTTTCAAATGAATCGGTGCAGTACTAATTGTTTAGAAACTAACTACCACAGAGAACCAGTGGACTTCTTTTCATGGACAATAATGTTAATTCACTGTGTTGTTATATGTACATTGTGGTTCACATTAAACAGAAAGGCCAGTATATTTACATGATCAATGGAAAAAAACGTTGGACGGTTATGACAATAACATTCAAACCTGTTCAGGCAAAATATGCTATTTTGAGTATTGTCCATGAATCTACACTGTGGCCAATTCAGTGCAGTCAGGTTTATTGATGGGTGAATATATTTAAACCTGCTAACTATAGATTCATTCCCCCTGGGACTAAACAGTAGGCTTGCAATCCTTGTCTTTCTGACACTGACCAATAAAATTAAAGTTTGCCCTTGCCATTCAAGCATCAACCGCAGCACTGAAACTGATATGGCATCACGTTGGTCATAATACTGACGTCCCCAGCCCTCCAAAATTTTACGACGGCTGCCTACTGTTTCACTTTTTGTTAAAGAATCTACCATTGAAAAATAAAGGGTAACATTTCCAGTTTCATTAAGATGTGATTGTCCATTTAAACGTAGAGCCTTTTTCAGAGCGTATAGAGTAATTCACATTGTTACTCCATAGCTACTTACCTTCCTATTGTAAATGCTAGTTTGAAAGCCCATCTTTATGGTTTAATATAGGTGGTATTATGGTATTTTTGGTATACCACAATAATTTAGTGTGGCAAAATTTATCGGTGGCATAGCTTTAAAAAATACTGTCAAAATACCAAATACTGTGGTATGATGTCTGGACGGTATGGTGGTATGAACAATTAGATACTGCCCAAATCTAGTATTATACCTATATCTATGCTCTACGATGACATAATGCTTGACACCTCTGAAGCTTCCTTCATTGGCCCTCTACAGCTTTTCTACACCAGTGGGACAGTTTACCTTCTGCGAGGTCTCTGCAGAAGCAGACCTGTTGCTTAATCTCATCAATCAAGCAAGCGGACGCGCATTAAAAAAAAAAAAAAGACGAGGATAAACGTTGGTGAGAATTTTTTGAAAGACGCTACGCACTTAAGCGCTGGTGTGCAGGCCCCCCCCCCACACCATGCTCAAAAGGTACTGCATCACCTCTTGTTCCTACTGGAGTGATAGCAAATGTATATATTAACTGTCCTGATATGTCAGCTCAAGCAGGGAAAAAAAATCTGGGAAATTATGTATTTTTTTTGTGATTTCCAACAGAGGTAAGGGGTACATGCTGATTACAGTGCATTGCCACACCCACCACATAATGAACCACCTGAGGATTGAGAATGAGTGCAGTCGTGTGGTGGGTGTGTCACCACACAACTCTGAAAGGATCAGTGTGAGTTTTCTTCCCCCCCAGTGGCTGGAGTGCCAATCCTTTCACCAACCCCCAGATTTCCCTGGAGGTTGGAGGGCTTCCTTGCCAGGCTGGATGTAGATTAACATCATACCCATGATGGAGCAATTGCAGGTTAAGGGCCTTGCTCAAGGGTCCAACAGAGTAGGATCATTGCTAGCATTCTCAGGGTTAGAGCCAACAACCTTCCGATTGCTGGCACAGATCCCTAGCATCAGAGCCACCCCTCCACCATTTCCAACAGGCTTGGCATGAAACAACATGTTCTTTCACTCTCTCTCTCTACATATAAGATAGCTCTGCTTTCTTCCTATACAACACACCACTGATACATTTCTAATATTACCCATAATCCTCTTACATCACTCCATCATTTATTTCTGTATAAGTTGTGACCCAGTAAAGCTTGTGTTTTTGTCTTACTACATGCACGCTTAGTTAAATGCATTTTTTTTAAACAAATCCTCTTGAAGTTTAACTAGCCATGTCTTTATTGCAACACTGAATAAATGGATGAATGAAAGTTACATTTATATAGCGCTTTTCAAGCCACTTCAACCACCAGCACTGTGCAGCATCTACCTGGATAATGCATTCTGCACCAATATGCTCACCAAACAGCAGCCAAAGTGGTGAAGGAGCAGGAGAGAATTCGCCAGTTAAGTAAAGGGGGTGATTAGGAGTTCAGATCTGATAGGGCCACAGTGGGCAGTTTTAGCCTGAACGTCGGGGCACCACACCTACTCTTTGAAAGACGCCCAGGGATCTTTTATGGCCTCAGAGAGTCAGGGTCTCAGTTTTACTTCTCATCGTAAGAACAGCACCATTTTTACAGCACAGTGTCCCCATCACTGCACTGGGACACTGGGATCCACACAGACCACTGGATGGACTAACCAGTTAACCACATCAACACCTCCTCCAGCAGGAGCCCAGTTTTCCTAGTTAGTCTCCCATCCAAGTACTTAACTTCAGGTGGATTTCCTAGTCTGAACTGCAAGTGGTACGACACTGTAAAGGAAGTACACATCTTTGCAATAGTTTTTGTCACAATTAGCGAAGGAACATTCACTTCCCCAGCACAGAATCCCTAGTATGTCACTGACAGACCAGCCATTATCATGCTTATGTGATTTCATCGTTTACTAGGTCAATGTCAATGTTGTGAAATCAGCCTATAAAACTATTTTCAAAAAGCAAAAAAATAACTGATACATACAGAAAATTTAGCCAGAACATACACAGATATATTATACAACATGCAATATTAATACATCTCAGTCATTTCAATTTTTCTCTCCTACAGTCTAGAAATATGCACTTTGGTGAGTTTGTTGTCTGTAAATCACCCATATGTGTATTGTGTGTATGAGTATCCTGCCACCCAGGGTGTCACGTGCTTTCAGCTCTATGCTCCCTGGAAGTCCAGGACGGCCACAGGATTCAACTGGAGAAATGCTGATGGATCAGTGTATGATGTTTATAGGAACTGCAATGAAAGTGGACACCTGCTTGAATACTTGAGACCACATTTACTCGTGTGCATCCAGGTTTTGCCTCATAGGGAATCTCACGCTGTTTTTCACCCGCCAGAGTCGCGGGCCTTTTACAAGCTTTCCGCCCCTACTCTGGCACGGGCTGCACGGTGGCACGCACAGCCCCACGGTCCCACACAAACACCTCCAGTAGTGGTTCTCAACCTTTTTGCAATGCAGACAAAATTGCCAGCTCTGTCACGGCCCTTGATCAAGTACAGGTCGAAGTTAACATCACGCTTGCTATAATTTGACAATATATATATAATTTGATATACAAACGTTAGTCATATGAAATAAGCCATTCTAACAGTTTAAGTGGGGAAATGGGTTAATTTGTTGTAATAATAATGATGGAAAATCAACTTCTAAATGCCTCTGTGACTTCGAGCAAGCAGTTCATCACACAGAACAAACAGTGGCTTGTGTTCACCATGTTCATCGGTTGTAGGTAAAGCTAAACTTGAGAAAATCTGGGTCATACGTCCTTTTATATTGTCTCTTAGGTTCAGAAGAACATTCAGCAGAAGCCGGCGCTGCTTAGTTTGGTAGATTTCAAGAATTTGTTCATATTTATACTAGTTAATGTTGTTGGTGGGAGTTTAGTACTGTGATCAAGGACACAGTGCACTGTGGAATTTACGCCAAACGATGCCTATCGCACAAATATGATTGGATGTTCCAGTGAATTCTAAATTAAGCATCTGTGGTGTAGTTTCTTGGATTGGTTGAGTGTTTGCTAGTTTTGCACCAAGTAGTTGCAGACCCAAGACCTGTTTATACTGGTTAATTCTAGAGCTGGGCTTGGGAAATTTGATCACAGATCAGCAAAGAAGCTTGCAGGTTTTCAAATGCTTACATTTGCAGCTCTGCTTCACTACCCTTTCAGAACTTGTTGAGCATCGGATTGAGAGTCGCTGACCTGCTGCATTAGAGGATTCCACTTTGTCATCGCGGTTATCGATCTTAAATTTAAAGAGTGTGGGTATAAATATATGATATTTCGGTTAATAAATCGCTATTGGGCGAAGTTGGCACAGTCTTGTTGATTTCTCCCTGCCAGTTTTATATGATGTGGTTGCTGCAGACATTCAGGAGAACTTATGAAGCAATGTCACCAACATCAGTTTCACTGCAGGATTCTGAAGCTCTGACGTTAACCAGTTATAGGCATCTGTAATATTAGACAGAAATATAACGGTCATCAGTATCAGCCAAAATTTCCACATCGTTGAACCACTAAATGTGGGCATCGCTTATTCTGCCATACATATTAATCAGTCAAAATGTTACCGCACCATTACAATCAGGCATGAGAAACGGCCGCCCCATCTGAGATTTTGCCTGGATCATTGATTTGTCATTTAACCAGCATTTATGCTATTCATAGAGACCATTTTGTGTCACTGCACTATGGACAACTCTCCAGAAAATTCTTTAATGCTTCTGCAAACGTGATTGATTCATTTTGGTCCCTACCAACTACAGACGTACAAAATAATCGATATTGTCAGACTGCAGATGGCTTTTATACTAAGATGATACTGTTGATTCTTTTTATATTTGGCCATTCCAGTATCCCTTATAGGGCGTTTTCCAATCAGTGCTTCAGATTCTTCAGCACAGCAATCCTGAATGGTTGGCCACTTATTAAAAATGGATGAATGGACCACTAGAGTTTGTCTAGAGTTCATGTACAGAAGTAAAGGATTTCACAACAAAATGTCAAAATACTAAATACAGCATTAGCAAAACAGACTATTTCAATATGATTAAAGTGAGCAGGGAGGCTTAGGGGGGGTCATTGTGTAGCACTAATGCATGTGGGAGAAGTTTGAATGTTCTTATTTCATGTTGGTTTTCTCCAGGTACTTTAGTTAACTCCCACAGTCCAAAGACATGCATTTAGGCAAGCGAACTCTACCCGTACCCTGAAGGTCATGTGTTCAAATCCCCTGGCCTGCTGAGTAATCATATTACCGCTGGGCCCTGGAGCAAGGCCTTTAAACCCAGCTGCTCCGGGGAGCCTGCACTCTGACCCCAAACTTTGCTTGCCTGTACATCTGCATAAATAAATGTGATGTAAATGTACTATGTATATGTATGATAAAGCACATTTATTTTTCACCTCATTAACCTTGTATGTTTTATTTATTTGAAAAATTAAGATGTTTACACACAGATTTAACCTTAAGTTCATCTGCTACATTATGCCTATTAACCATCTGAAACACTGAGTAAGCTTATCCCCTCTAGCAAACTTACTATAAGTCTCTGTATCCTGTAGCAGATGAACAGTTCAACAATGTCTTACATATAAGTACGGCACTCTACAATATCGTTACATCTGAGAAGGTAGGAGGAACTGCTGGCTAGCTTGAATGTTCCTGATGGCCTCTAGACCACCAGGCAAGCTATTCTTAAATCTGTGAAAAAAAAGCAGATGTTGAATGGAATGACATAAAAAAAACACTGGAATATAGCCATCATATAGCCATCATTTTTCCGAGCAGAGAGACATGTAATTTCTTAATCGTTTGTAGTGCCAAGTATTTTTTTATGTGTTCCAGTTATGGAACGGCTTACAAGACACAACTGAGCTGTTTCGTCAACATCCCTGACACCTCCCAAAGTGATTTTTGGACTGACAACAGCTTTTCATTCATGAGATGTCACAGACATACTACATGATCTGCCATGAACCTGTGTTGCCACTAATATTGAATCTGACCTCTACGTACAGCATCAAACAAAATCACATTTTCATGCAGGTATGTGCAAGATCCTTTTGTACAACAGCATCCTGTTCACAAGAACATGATTTTTTCTTCATTCTTTATTGCATCTAGTTTTACAGCTCAGGCTGAATTTCAGTCCAAGGTAAACAGTTCCTCGAATAACCAGACCTGAAACCTGTCCACTAAGTAAAACATTCAAAAGATTATGTATGTGATTTCAGTAACACAATAAATAGAAAATTAAGATATTTCCTGGCCTGCATATCCTGGTCTTAACTATCCTCGAATGGACTCCATTCAAAATATGTTCATTTTAGGTAACGTCCAACAGATCTGAGAGTAACGTTGTATCATCTGCATTCCGTTTAGCCCATTGGGAACCTATTATTCATAACATTTTCTTCTTTTCTGATTAATTTATGGATTATTAATTATTTTACGGAACAAAGGTTATATTTAGCTGACACATAAAATCTACCAAATGCATTCTTGTTAAGAAATAGCTAAACAGAGATTACTGGTCATTATAGGGGAAATGCTTATATTTAGCTAATCACACAAATAACATATACTACATTTATTCACATTAAGGAGCAGCAGAATAGAGGTTGTTCTGTCTAACATTTAGCGGAGGGGATTTCACATGACTCCCGAGTCTTTGAAAATTTGCAGTCTTCCTGTCCCGTGAGTCTATTCAAGGCCTGTCCTGTGCAGGTGGGGTGTCGGGAATCGCCTCAGGAATAGCACTTGGTCGTCACCTACGTTCTGGACATGCCGAGACCCCCCCCCCACCCCTGTTAGCTGAAGCCAAACGTTTTGGTCAATTTGTCGAGAATTCACGGGAAAATGGTCCACTGGTCCCATCGAACAAGACTCAATCGTAAGTTTCAGGTGTCTCTTTTTGAATGGATGCTTCCTTCAGCAAAGCTGGAATGAGGGCATCTGGCCCTCAGACAGACCAGCCCTTGCATGCATTAAAAAAGCCACATTGCAATTATTATCAAAGCTGGTTGCCGTTTCCTTCCCTAATCAGATCAGCTAGATGGTTTATCACAGGCTAATAAAAAGTATGAATTCAGAATTATTGCTTCAATTCACACAATTCAACAACCAGTTCTTTCTGCATGACCAAACATGGTGATGTTTATATAGGCCTGTGTGTACAATGAAAAACATATATGTACGCATTAAAAACTGCAGAGGAGATACTTTACATTTTTTCATAAAACAGGAGTCAGAAAACATGGAGAACTTATTTAATCTTTGAACATAATTTTGACATGTTTTGAATTACAGTGCCACCTAGTGATGTTTATATAAAGTCTATATAACAAACACGTAATACAAATATTTAGCAAAAAATATACACAGATTCATAAGTTAAACTTTCCCTACATAATGTATAGTTCAGTGACAGCAATCACCTTAAAGAGTTGCAAATTATTATCCTTAATAAGGATAAACAAATACATAAATCTTATTTAAAATTATATTAATTCATGATGAAAATGCAGAATACAAATTATTGTATTACTGTAAATGTTTCTTTATTCATTACACATAGACCATGTCTGGCGTTAAGATTTAATGCATATAAGTAAAAGACTAGCTTAGAGAAACAGAAAAATTATCATTCCTAGACTGAAAAGTATTTATTGAATACTTTGTTAGAGAATCAGACATGAATAAGAAGATTCGTGGTTCTCATATGTTGTAAAAATAACAAGGATTAGAGGGAAAGAAACATGTTTTAATTACTTGAGGTTAGTGTGAAATCATGATCTTTAAATTTGGTGAGACTGTAGAAAATTTTTAATATAACTATATTAAAAGTATATGTTGTAGTAATTAATACTTATATATTGACAAAATCAGTGATTTTGCGGTCAAGCAAAGGAGTCCAGTCATGCTAAGTGAAGTGATATTAATAACGTACTACGCAAGCAATAGCGAAAGAGATAAAATAAAGAATACTAGGTATTGTTTTAGGGATAGCAAACAACGTGGCCGGGGAGTGTAGAAATGTTATGGTAATCCATTTGCCTTAATCGGTCTAATGATCAGACAAACCCCAAGCAACGACATACCTCTGGCTGCACTGATTGTTTTATTATTATTATTATTATTATTATTATTATTATTATTATTATTATAGGGTATCGGTGGGCTATAAGGGTCGTTTTGAAGAGACATTTAGGTCTGCGGCGGGACAGCCTTTACTGGGCTACACATACAGCTAAAAGTCAAATGTTTAGCGCCTATAGCAGCAATAATCAGATGAGCATAATAAGCACCGCAAACGCGGCCCTGAGCTCCGTAATTATGCATGTTAACACCGCAGACATAAAGTGTCTGATCAGATCTGAACTCCTGGCATGAATCAGCATTCCCACGATACAATGACATGGTGCGGTTTTAAACACAAATGGCCTGCAAGCGAGGAAATCTGTTTCTATAAAGACCCCCATTGAATTCTCTGGAGTGGGTGTTTTCCATGTGCGTTAATCCGTAAATATATATAAGACATAATGGATTCCTGAGGTTATTTCTATAGACTATTCAGCATCAAGTACTATTTCTTAATTCTATTATGGATCATTTTAGCTGGAAATGGCGAGAAACTGTAAGATGCAGCATTTCACATCGATTAAAGGGCATTTTGAAAACGCCTCCATATAATATTTTTATGAACTGCGACCAGCCAACAAAATTCCCACGAAAACACCGCCGTGGGTGTGGAAAGAAGGACAATCACACCCCTGTGTTTCAGTCGGTGGGCCCGATTCTACTGCGCATTTCAAACCTTTAACCCGCCTAAAATTGTGACTTTTAGTTTTCTTTTATGGACCTTTATTGCTACCGATGCTAACAATCTAGTTACCGGACATAAACGTACGGCATCGTCGAGATCAGGGAGTAATCCTCCCCGTTGTATCTGCATGGTCGTGCGGGGGTAAAAGGGATCGAGCAAAGCATTTTAAGAGGCAGTATCTGATCATAATGGCTAGTTCTGATAAATAAATTAAAGGCCCTTTACAATTGCACATGGGACGATTTATCATATTTAATGCAGTGTGAAACGGACCCCAACCGGCCTGTTATTTGACTTCTTAACAAGCCACTCTCTCTATAACTGTTACTGTGGAAACCAACTTCGCCATGATCTTTCATATACCTGCCAATCATCGGTCCTGTACAGCTTACATCGCTACGAGTAGGATCTGCTGTCCCCCTGCGATGCAAAACATTGAAACTGCAGCCCTGCATCGTCAGTGTACGAGGCGCTCGTGTCATATGATCAGCCGAAGGATGTTTTGCGTAGTTATTGCTGGAACTTGGTTAAAACGTGGATGTTGCATGGATTGCAACATTGGGAGATAAATAGCGACAACAGCAAAGATAAATATTACATACGATCAGATGCAACTCTGAAAGATCACCGGGGTCAGATACGAAATGATAATGTAAAACTGTAACTTAAATGGAGACGGATGTCAGTGGTTGGAAATGAATACCTAACTGTATGGTAGCGAGACCCTGCAACAAACGGGCAACGCGTTCATTTGAAGATCCAATTCATGTTACTCACAGCAATTGGTGACAGCAAAGCTGTTAGCCACTTCCAGATTGTCGATGTGGGGCGTCAGTCTAAACTCGGTTGTGGTGAACTGAACCATTCCTATTCGAAATGCACTATACTCCTGGTCGGCGCCCCTCGGAAACAGCCCCCCTGCGGAAGACAGACGGATCAAACATCACATCCATATGGCCGTACCTGCTATGCATAGTGTCAATATACTACACAGTCTATAATTAAAATCCGTAGTATCCAAAACCATGTTAACATAATCACCGGTACGTCTTAATTTTTTTCAAGTTTTGATCTTATCAAGGATTTTCTGAAAAGATATCGCAATGGAGATTCGTTTACACATCGATTAGTAACGTGCAGTGAAAAAAAACCTGTTTATACCTACCGATCTGTACGCTGGGAGAGCCACCAAACGTCAGTCCCCATAATACGACAATTAGGCAAGCAGAAAAATGCATACTCTTCCGCATTTCCAGTGAGGAGACTGTGACCACATCCACCGAATATTCCCTGGGTATCAGCAATCGTCGTTTGTTTTTTTTATTTTTTATATATATATATTTTTTTTTACATCCTATTCATAATGAACGTGTATGGAGCAGTGGCGTCTTGCTGCTGGGTGACTGAGGCTGAATGAGCGCAGCTCCGGCTCCAGCGGAAGGGACGCTGCTGCGGATCTGTCTCACTGTTCCTTTGCGGCGCTGTCCCGCTGAATCGGTACTTACGCTCGCACGCAGGAGCACTGCGCCCCTTTTCGCCGCCGACTGGAGGCCGTTTCAGCATCACGGACGAGGGGGGAATGTCAATGAGGGCGTGAAGACGGCAATAGAGACGAGATCTCTTCATCAGACTAACAGGATCTGCCCATTCGTTTAGCCCATGTTGGATTTCTATAATCCTTTCATAAGAACGCAAGAATTATTAGTTACAAGACAGAGATCCAAGTCCAAGTTTTATCAAACAATGGAGTGCACCCCAGGCTTTCAGAATTAAATTAGACTTATTGGGGGGAATCGATATGTGTCAATATATCTATAAACTGTACGTTTATATGCCAGCACAGATGGTCGATTAAAACCAAGCATTTATTTCATGGGTGACTGAAAGAAAATTTATGGATAATAACCAAGGGCATACAAGACAGTTTAATATTGGAGGGGGTCAAAGCCAAAATATCTCATTAAACATGAAAACTTACCAATGCAAGCTATACCTTCTATGGAAATTTAGAATAAAATGCCTTAAAATAAAGGACAGAGTAATACGACACAGGTGCTTAAATGGTTTGGGTATAACCATGGCATGTACAGTGACCTGCAGTGAAAATATTGGTAAGATTATGTCTGAGCAGGAGACTGAATGATTCAAAGAAAGCAGATATAAAATGAGAGTAATCGCTATGAAATAAAGTATCTAAACTTCCTTTGAAACTGTGGCAAAAGCCAGAAGGTGTCATGATCACACAGCTACAGTGACTTGTAGGACCATGGACAGGGCCTCGTGCAGAGAAACAATAGACACTAACAATCACATTGTTGCTGGACGTTAGCATTTCGCTAAGCCACATTGTCTCTGGGATCCCAAGGCCACTGGTCACGGAAAACCATCTGATTGCAAGACATAACTTTCATAAGATCCCCAGTGATGTGTTCACATTTCATACTTAAACACAGTATGTCAAAACAATTTTACTTGGATAGCGTAATTACTGACACAATCCTTCTTTGCAATTATTTAGCTATTATACAAACCCCTGTCATTCAAGAAGTGCGTTGTTTTGGCAGACTCGCTATGGAAGCCATTATACATTCCAGAAAGCTTATACATCCATAGCCAGTTGTTCGTCAATCCCAGTTGAAGTGAGTCCTAATTCACTGCATGATACAATTCAAAGTTATTTAAATAGCATTCAAAACACAATACACCAATGAACCAGTTGGCATTCTTTTGAGAAGCGGTATGTATATGTAATTAGTCAGTGTGTACTGGAACAGAAGTCCATTCATTAATTTCAATACTATAGTTTATTTTTTAATTAAATAATTGCATGTTACTTTTCTATAGATATCGTCAAGCTCTGCTAGAGACCACTCCTCTTGTGACGTGACCATGAAAATTGCTGGTTAATGTGCAGGAGAATAATCAGCAGAGAAACTGGGACTGGAGATAAGAGGCACTGTCAAAGGGAGTTGAATGTGAGATGGAATGGCTACAGGAAGCACCCAATGGAGGAGTGGAGCAGAAGGAATTGAGGTGAGGAGAAGTTAAATCCCTCCCATATTTGGCCATCTGGATGTGTGTGTGACTTTAAGGGGATTTTATTCATTGTCAATACATGCAACTCAACAATAGTAATACTGTTTATCTGTGGTACCATTTGTCTGTCACCGCACCTGGGCAAAATAAATCACCATCATTATATCGCCTCATCCCTGTCAAGAATTTATTTTCCCACCATTTCCCAGCTGCTCTGCAACAGATATCTTTGTGTTTTTTGAGAAAATGCCTTAACACACCTATCACGTTCAGTACCTCTTTGTTAGTGACCCCAATCCTGACAGCACTGAGCACATGAAAATGAGTTTAAGTACAATGGGCAGTAATTATGGCACCATGGCAGTATCAATACTTTTGTTGCCAGTCTGCTCTGAAATTTACATTGTGTTACTGAAGTTTACTTATTCATTTTTACAATAACTGGCTTTGTGACACAATAGTATATGTCAGCATTGAAACTGGATCTTACTTTACTAGGCTTTCTAGATCCGCATGGGTGTGGTTGGGCGGCATGACCTACAAGTAAGCTATATACAGCTATGCATATATCATATACAATGTTACTGCTTGCATTCTAATTGCTTCCATGGCAACCTATGATGTCACAGAACTGTCACTGCACAAGGGGTGTTTCTCTGCACTAAGAACAAAAAGGTCGTACTTGTGGTCTTGGCAAGATTAGTTTTGCTAACTTGACTCCCAAGAACGAACTTGGGGCACAATGAATCAGGAGATTATTCTTGTTCGAAGAGGATGCAACCGATGTATCCTTGATATTTGAGGCGGGGCAAGAACGACATCTGGGAATTTTTACCGTCCTCTGTAATTCTGTTCTTAGTATTGGAACTGGTCTTCGGCGATGAAAGATGACATAAAACGGGTACAAGAGAACACAAATACGGTCAAGTATGCATATTGTGAAACACCTACAGTCAATAGAGAATGTTCTATTCTGTCCTTATTCTCTGCACAGCTTACGAAGAGAGCGATGCTTTTGTTCTTGGTCATGGAGAATAAGATGGATAAAATCAAAGTTAAGGTCAAAATCAGCATCAAAATTAAGGTCAGAATAATGAGTGGAGGAGTCGAGGATGGGGAGGATGATGGCGGAAAATATGATGAAATAACTCTGGACGATGTTGTCATGTCCATTAAAGAGACACTAGTTACAGAGGTAGAGTGCATGGAGGCTGAAATGGAGAGCAAGGGTCTCCCGAGAGAGGAGAGGGAGGTACAGCAGAAGAGGCAGAATATGCCCACAACGGAAAGGTGGAGAACGGCTTTCAGAGGAGGCAAACGTTTAGAGGAGAGGGTGGAAGGAGGATGAACCTGAAAGGGATGAACTCCACCAGGGCTCTCTCATCTGAGACCCCGCCGCGGAAGGAATGGAGAGTCGTACTGGAAGAAATCAAGGACGGAGGAGAATGTTGAACTAGGGTCCGCTAAAAGCCATGAGCTCCGTCACAAAGCTCTCCAGCATGACTCAGGGGGAGCGCTTCCACTGGCAGCCCCGGTGCGACAGAAGGCCCAGGCGGGAGCCACAGCCCAGAGGCGAGTGGCAAACGCTGCCCCCTAGAGAGCAGGCAGGGAATAACACCAGGAGGCCTCGACTGGTTTATTTAGATCGAGTCCAGCAAGAAGACAGATCTCAGTACAACTGAAATCGAGGACAAACACAGAAGTTCCAAGAAGAGCAGCTGTGACATTCAATCTACAAACTCATGGGTTATGGCCACAGGAGGAAGGGTGCTGTGGTCGAGTCCATTACTACTTTTTGAAGATCAGAAATTATCCATCAGCAATATTTATTTACCAAAGCTCTCCGCAGGAAGTATGGTGAGGAAGACTCATATCCACATATCCATGTTTTATGTCTTTGACAAGCATAATAATTTCCATGATCCTTTTGAGCCTCCAATTATGTGAGCTTACATGACAGAAAACACTCACTGATTAAGTTCAGCCAATGTCATAGTACATGGAACATAAATGCATGTATGACTGAAGATACACAGTGAAATTTCAGCCGTAACAGCCAGTGGCAGAAACTTGATGTGGCACATTTGCTCTGTTCCAGCAACATTAGCATATCAGGTTCTGCCATTGCTGTCATTAAAAATAAGCTATCGTCACACTGACCATGATGCACAACCCAGTCAGTCCTTTCCAGCACCCCTTCACTGCACTCTGAGCTAATCACCATTTTGGTTTATGTTTCGCCCCCCCCCACCAATCACACACCAAAATGGCCGTCTTTTTGTTTCAACTCCAGACCCTGAACCAAATCTTACAGATACATGCAAAGACTATCAGTAGACTTCTGTGTTCTCAGACAAAACATCTGCAGATGTTACAAAAGGCAGTTGTTTCAAAGCCAGAAATAAATCACAACCAAATGTTGCTCGTGCCGAGGATAACATCAATTCATCCTTTCAGTAACCATTTATTTAATGGGGGAGGTCACAGTCTGGACCCCCATCCTAGAATGCACCCGGTATGAGACAGACTGCCTTCAGGCCTGAGAATGATCTGTTCAGAATAAAACTGGCTCTTTCCTCTCAGCTGCCTGCTTTTTATCTTGACAGAAAATTCCGCAGAGATGATTGAAAAGATGATCTTGTCTCTGTAAGCTTGAATCCCCGGTCACGTCTTCAGTGGTCATCCTCCCTCTTACTCTTCTCTGAATGTTCACATTTCCCGGAGCTACTATAAGGTCACTGTAACATTATTTCCAAGAGCATGAAATCGAAATCATTTCCGAGCAATGTATCGTTAATCCTGGACGTTAGTGCCCCACTCTGGTGATCTCTTTAAAGCACAACTGAATTCCACTGCTCTAGTGAACCTTGCTTAGAACTTAACTGAACTTCCATAGACGGGACTCTTGGCCACAACAAAAACAAAATCTCCAAGGTCTCTGTTTGCAGCCAACGCTCAACCATAGCACAGCACTTCGCAAACCCTTCTCCCTTCACAGTTTCTCTAGGACGATAAGCCTAAAATAATAATACACAGAAAATAGCTCTCCCCAGTGCACAACAACACTGGCACTATTAGTTTATCACACATTGTTTATCTGAGCACTGCAGAACCCAAATAAACTATCACCATGAACACTGCCAATGTAGCTGTGGAATCAGTGGGGTTGTGAGAATGTTAATTTACAAATAAGTACTTTACTAATGCATGAGCAAAAAAAAAAAAAAAAAACAACACTATTTAGTGTTACTATTAATGTCGCACCATGTTACTTCGTGTTAGAACCCGGCACACGGAGCAGGCACCATTTTGGGAGGGGGCCGTGGTGACGTTTGTGCTCTCACTAGCAGACAGAACCCATGGTGGATGTTAGCTAGCTTCACCATGGTCTCGTGGCTAGCATCTCCTACAACATCACTACACCTCAGGATAGGACCTAAAGAAACATAGCAGAGGAGGGCCTTCACAGAGCACCTCGGGGAAACACTCTGCAGGAAACACTCTTTACTTAGTTACTACGTGTAATGCTCTGCACCTTGACTGAATTGGAAAAGTAACAAAGTACAACCGAAGGCCATTGCAAAGATTCCCTCTCGGGGAGTAATTAAGAAACGCACAGCAAAGAGCAGCTGGGATATTTGTGCGCGACGGAGTATTTCTGACAAGCTGTTCCAAAAATTAACCAATTTGATTACTATAAGAACATATACGTTGTAAAACTACTCCCATGGAACCCAGAAATGTTTGCCGTTGTGATAAGGGTTGGTTCTGCTCGGACAACCGGTGAAAATAAGGCAAATAAGGCAATAAGGCAACCAAACTCACTTCTAGTTCCTGACTTTAGAGATGATGTTCGAATCCTCCAAGCATGCATGTTTCGCTCATTCTATTCAATGATATTTTCTGGCCAATAGCCATATGGCTCATTTGCATAATTCCCATGATACCTATCAATTTGGTGCCCCACTCACAATGTACACATGCTTTCATGTGGAGCCTCGGAACCACCGGAGAAATTTAATTTCGCTGCCCGGTTCTGTGAAATGCAGTCTATTCACGCTTCTCTTTGATGGCCTCATGAAAATTGATCTCCTTTAGACATCGTCCATGGACATACAAAATACAATATACGACCCGTGTGCGACACGAATACCTGCCGGCAGGTGGAAACGCTGGCACCAGAACTATATATGGTTATATATAAAAGATGCTAAAAATTGTACTGCCCATTGGGTCAAAAAAAGCCATAATATACATGGCATGTGACACAGAATGTAGCACAGAGAAGGAGAAATATGTCAACAGAGCAGTGCACCCCCAGGACTGAGTTTTTGTACTGTCTCTCCACTTAGCGCCAGGGTCAAACGAGCAGCCTGCGCAAGGTGTATCCACGGATGACAGAACAGGAAACAGAAAGCGCAAACGGCACTCCCACGTTCTTTCAATTATGTCGTCTTTATTGCCTCGAAGGGACGCGGCTCTCCCCCGTCACCTATAAAGGTGACACATTCCTTGCATCCGCTCGGATGGGTCGCCGTTTTATTGCGGTGAATTGCCATCTGTTGCCCCAGGGTGAACCGCTGCTGCCATTTCAGTAGCCGAAATATCGACCATCAATGAATAAATAAACCACCGCATCTTTCTGAAAAGTATTCATACATCTATCTTGTATCATTTGCCTATTTACGCGTAGATGAATTATACATTCATAGTTATATATATGCATACAAATATACATTTTTAAACGTGCATTTGCTTTAAAGTGCTATTAACTTGGATACAGAGTTTGTAACGTGGCTACAGCCTCTTCCACACCTTCTGTCGCGGAGGAACATACAGTATGCCGGGAGCAGTCACCGGCATTCCGGAACGCACACGCCAGAGCACACGCGAAGCATCGTCAAGCCATCTACCCAATCTAAAAGCAAAAGCGCTTTCTCTTATAACTGATTATGCTTTTTATGCCTGTTTATTTTAATCCCCCTAACCCTAGAAGCTCCAGCTATAAAATAAGCTACTATCCGGCGTTTATTGCCAAACGCACGTTAAAGATGCAACGGATGAAAACAAGCAACACCGCAGGGGTAGCGCAAAGTGCATGGAGGTTCTCGCAGGTAGCTATATTCCTCACAAGGACGTCACAAGTAGACAGACCAATATATGACATTAAAGAATAGGAAGGAGAAGGGGAAGAGAGCCCGAGCGTAAAGGTCGACCCGCTTGGCTGCAGACGGGATGATCGGTTTCGGAGGAGGCGGCTTCTTGTTGTTTTTGGCCTGCGATTTGCCGACACCGTCCACTTCTATAGGCTTTCCGTAGCAGTCGAAATTGGAGAGTTCGAAATCTCGGGGCAGCGAGCCCACTATGCTGAAGTCGTTGGACCGCAGGTCGGACTTGGAGGTGCACACCTTCTTGCACCTGGTCTCCACCACCTGTCAAAAAGTAGGGCGACGGGTGAGAGCGGACGGAAGCTTTCTTCTTCATCCGTAAGCATGAAGATTTAGCTCCGGAATCTTATGGCCTGCAACTGGGCTGCCAGAACTGAACAGATATCACTTAATAGATTAACAGCGAGCGTAAAAACAGATATGTTTAACGCTGTATTAGCACAGAACAAGAGCCGGGACAAAAAAGACAATGTCACATGCCTTTGTGTTGATCTTCGATAAGCGTGTTTACTATATTTATCCATCCATCCATCTACCCTGTTTATCCATCCATCCATCTGTCCATCCATCATCCTGTTTATCCATCCACCCAGTTT
>JAODUD010000085.1:2553504-2576473 GCA_026784285.1 Stomatorhinus walkeri | reverse complement strand
GTTTTTTGTCCTGGTCCAAAAAACCATTCCCCCCCCCCCCCCCCCCCCGACAGAGCTGCTTTGGGATGAATTGGATTGAAGAGTAAGAGCAAGGCAGTCAACTTGTGCCCAGAATGTGTGGAAACTCCTTCAGGCCTGTTGGAGAAGCATTACAGGTGGCGACATCTATAACCTAGTTCAAAGAATGCCAAGAGCCTGCAGTGCTGTCTGACTGTTGAAGAGGCTAAAATTTGAGAAAATTTTGAGATGCTGAGCACTTCTCTTGGGCATTGCAATTTTTGATATATATTATTTAATTGCCTCAAGGCCTTTTACTATAAGGTGAATAACAATAGCTACAATACTGACAAATTCATTAAAAGCAGGTGTGTCTAGATTTTTGAATGGTACTGTGTGCAGGGTTTGATAGACATTTTGACATGGAATTCAGTATCTGTCTGCTTTTTGAGTATCAATCTATCTGAAAATAATCTAAAATGCTGCATAATACTTCACTGTTGATTTTTTTGGGGTTTTAGATAAACTAACCATTGTAGAGAGCTGATGTAAAATAACAGTTGTTCTATATCAGCTTGGTTCTGTTTGCTAATTCCAGAGAATTAATGCGGGGACCAATCAGTGCCTCGGTAATTATGACTTAATTGATGATAATGATCCAGGACTCACTAGTACTATGAATAAATCATTTACCTCTTATCTCACAGGTGACTGACCGATCACCCGATCTTTGCAGCTGAGGTTGTCACAGCCACATCCAAAGGTGTTTGCAAAAATATCGATCGAAATAGTAAGAACACACAAGCCAGTCTGTGAACCGTTTCCACGGTGCTGACATATGACATCACATCTGCGGCCGACTGTTTGTTTTTCCTGTGGTGGCGGCGAAAGAAGGCAAACATATGATTCGCACTGGTGATGTGTGACTACAGGCCGGCTGCTAAACTCACCTTCCCTTCTGTGGGCGTGGACCATCCACTTGATCTTCACGTTTGCTTTTCGTAAGATCAACTGGACGGGGTATAATAAAAGTAACTTGTGGCTTCAGGTTTTCCACAGAAACGTCCACGCTTGTTTATTAAAGTTCGTGCAGCTGTTAGAAACTCCTGCTTCCGACTCAGAGTTTCTATTTAAATGGAAGCTCAGTTGTCTGCGACCCTATTAAGAGAGACCTCCTCTTGGGTATCTGCGTTTTGCATTTACTTTCCTATTTCAGATCTTTTCGTTGTGATGTCAAGGTAATGGAGCAAGAGTTTAGTTTTACATCCAGCTGCAAAGATTGAAATTATTTTCAAGAAGATCTGTGTATCGGATAACCTGGACAGGGTTAGGGACAGGTAGACGTTTTAGTTGGTTAAAAGGTTTTACATTAATGAAGAAATATACCGTATCAGTCAAAGGTCTGGACACACCTACTGAAAATCATTGATTTTTCAACCAGGTAACAGCATTGTGAACACATTGAAGTTATGTAGTATTACCTTGTGAATAAGGAAAGAGATGGAGTGCTGTGACAGATGACCTGGCCCCCACAATCCCATGACCTAAACCCTACAGAGTAAGAGAAGGGTAGCCAACTTGTATCCAGAACTTGTGGAAACTCCTTCAGAACCGTTGAAGCTACATCTGGAAGCTGGCTGAAAGAATGCCAAGAGACTGCAATGATGTCATCAAAGCAAAAGGGGGCTATTTTGAAGAGACAAAAATTTGAGAAAATTTGAGTTGAACACCCCTCTTAGTCATTGCAATATTTGATATGTATTGCTTCGCAGCCTAGAGGATTGTAACAATAAATGAATAATGGAGTGAAAATAGACAGATGCCTTAAATGCAGGTGCCTCCCCACTTCTCATTGGTACTACATGCAAATTAATGCATTTTTCCGGCTTGGAGCAATGAAAATGGAACTTTATATGAATATCACCTTATGCCAGAATTTCGAGACACTGTGCTGAGTGATTGTTGCGTTTATATTTAACACAAAAGCAACTTAATCTGCTGTTAAACTAAGGGAACAATATTTATAATTAAAGTATACTGGGCTAAAATTTAAGTGGTGGGTCACTATTTCAGATAAGTTATGGTACCTGGACAGAAGTTAAGGTGAACTCTATTATTGTCTGTCTGTGTGTTTTGCATCTTGTAATCTGATATATTTCAGAAGGGATACTTCTGTTTCTTACCTTAGACAGGATTCAGTTTCTGTTCAGGTCATTAAGAAACGCTGATTCACCTCAGCGATGTGTTTTAGTCTTCTGGGTGCATTTCGCCATCTGTTGGACCGTATATCCTTACACTGTATATAAGGTAAGCTGGGAAAGACAGGTCTCTGAAACGTAACCTAATCTTTCTGTTCAGAGAGCTCATTGAAGGACCAGAAAGCACCTCCGGGACATTTTGGGACATTTCAGGACACCCATGTCAAACAGCTTTGGGGTCCTGCTGCATGATGGGATTTATGTGACCTGATTAACCAACCCTTTTAACCAGTGTTCAGGTTTAGGCTTGAGTTTGGTTGATACTACAAGATTTAGATGCATCCTGAAAATGACACAATATTTCAATGACGAAGCTCAGTATAGGACCATTTGTCTTTATTAGAAGGTTTTTATAATTTTTAAAATTATTTTATTATTTTAGTCCTTAGTTTCAATTTTTGAAACATGATCACATTTGGGATCTCTGCAGCGGAGCGCATGCTTCTCACGGTATTCTCGAAACCTGTGGCCCCCGCCTGAGTTGATCATAAGCACCATTGTGGTGTACGGCATACTGGCATTTCCATGCAGATCAAAGCCCGCGTTTCAGAAACACCCTCAGCCCCAATGCGCCCCCCCCCCCATTCCACATTATGTGACATACCCCCTCTCCCATTACAACTCGGTCACCCTTCCGCCACACACATATCAATACCCCGTAAACGAACGATCCGGAATCAGGATGGCCACGCAGCAAGTTGAAGAGGCGGCTCCGTTTCCGTCCGTTGATTAGCCGTTTGTGTTTATCTGGCCAGACAGTACCGGCCACCTCTTCCTCCCCCACTGCCCGTTTTAGATTCACGTCATTATTTCTGTTGCTCACGTAAATAGCAGGTTCGCGAAGAGGGGCACCCCTTATAACTACAGGAGCCGAATTTTGCTCGTAAACAGGAAGTTCTGAAACCTGTCGCTGAATGGTAGCAGTTGTCTAATGGTGCTCGGCAGCCAAGACCAGCGCTGGGCGCTAACATGTCCTGGCTTGCTCGTTCCACGTGGACCTTCCCTCTAAATGAACAGTGGATTTTAATACGGTATGTAGCTACTGTAAACCTCAGCACAGTGGGGTGACGGTGTGCTTCGTTGAAAGTCCCAGACCAAAATATTGAGCCATCTGAATTACGTTCAAGGCCCAACCACTGAAACGTTTGGCACATTATCATAATCGACCCATATATATATATATATATATACATACATACATACATACACACACACACACACACACTATTACCATTTAAGTCCAAAGCTTGATCTTCCTTCCTTCTGGTCTCTCAGAAGTGGGCACTTTATTTTCGTGCCATTTCTAAGAATCGGAAGAACACTGAGCAACTTGTTTAGAGCGTCGCGCTGAGGCAGGAAATGCAATACAGAGAAATTAACAATGAACAATAAGTGTGGAGGGATTTGGGAGATTAAATGTCAGACCCAAATGGCTTTCACCAGTGATTTCATAAATTAATTTATTTAAGGCATAAAAAGAACACGCGATACCCACCCCCTGAAAATGCTCAAAAGTGATATTATTCCTCTTCTGTTACAAGGTCAATTTCAGACCTTTTTTGTGTCTTATCCGAAACATAAACCGCACTAAACATATCAACTTAACATCCCCGTAAACAAAAGGTTTGTTTATGTAGTGCAATAAAACTGGTGTTTGAGATGGGAGGTAGGTAGGTCATCCTTCAGAGAAGGACCACAATAAAGGGAAAGCTTTTCTTGAATGTATTACAATAATATTATAGGGCTACTCAAGTTTCGTATTATAGATGAGGAATGAATGCAGCGATTCTCTATAAATGCCGAAAGCGCTGACAAGAGATGACCTCTGCACCTCGTCACAATTAACAGTGTAAGTTTTTTGTCTTTTCTCAGCAATTGCGAATCGGTTGACTGTAATTACATACCTCCCACCGTTCTTTTCCTGGGCCTGGGTTCCATGAAAGAAACTATACTGAACAGAATATTTAAAGGCAGATAATAAAGCAAGATTTCCCCTTTATTCCCCCTCCCCGCCAAAAAAATAAAAGATTATGATGAGAGAGATGATGTAATGTATTCAGCAATGGTGCACAAGAAATCTTATATTGAAGGTACGTGTTGCGGTTATTACATCATAATGAATATAAGACCATTATTCTTAATGAATTTTATGGTTTCGGGTTAAACGTAATGGAGACAAGCATTTCCTTTCGTCTTTGCAGGAAAGCTGGAAAATTAATAGGTGGATTAAGATGTCGATTTTTCATAGCAAATTGCACATTTTAGTTTGCTTCCGTTTTCTTTCTCGGGGACGTTTCCTCTTTCCTTTTAGTATTTGTCTTAAGGCTGGGTGAGATGCCAGCCCGCAAGAAATCTGTGGCCGCGGCACGTCAATCACCGCGGAAACCATACACCCTGCTTTTAAGATGCTGGAACTTTTAATCACTTTTAATAGCGGTACCTTGACCTCACCATGCGAACCGTCAGCCAGCCCAGCTAAGCCGGAACAGCACTGTAATTTACTCCCGCATTCCAGCTGACACCGATTAACAGATGTTACTACAAAGGCCACATATGTCCATGTAGCGTTTGGGCCCTGCAGCTGTGATGAAAAATGACTTACATGAAATAATTGGTTTGTTTGTCTTACATCTGCAGGGCATCTATCCTTTGGAAGCTAGTCAGCGCCGGGTGCAGGTCACACGCAGGGGTAGTCGCGCAGGTCATGCCTTCATCCCGGGTACGAGGCGAATGTTGATCGCGGGACTGAGGCGACATGTCAGTCACGGGCCGTCCGACGGGGAGAGCCGCGCACCTTCGGGGAGGCCAGTGTCAGCAATAATTAGAGGTTTTCCGGAGTTGCTGTTGGAAGTGAGCCCCGGGTAACTTGTACAAATCTGTGACTGGAGATTAGCTGGAACACGACCGAACACGCTGAGAGAAAGCACTGTCTCTTAAATCACCTCTTAGCTATACTGCTAAAAAGCTTCTGTAGTGTGCTCTGTTACCTTACTCATGCCACTGTTTCATTTATTTATTACTATTTTGTTGTATGGCCTGTACTTTCATCTGTCTTAATTGTTTTTGTATTCCTAAAACAAATCCTTAGTTCAAAGGGGTTTCAAGAATAGTTTTTGAATTGTTATAAAAGCTCTTTGAACCTTCAGTTTCACTGCGGCTTTAAGTACCCGGACTTCTAATACCATCGTACGTGTCTGGGATGTCAAAGATTAGTGTTGAAATACTCTTCATCTTTTTTGTTTTAATTCACATTTGATCGGTTTAAAGGACAAGCCAGCTTCGTTGATCCAGGGAATCAGGAGTCAGAACTAATCCAATTATGCACGGCTTGTCTGTGGACAGTTTCTCTCTTGGTTCCGCGCACATGGTGCCGACTTTTCTCACAGTACGGTTTCCCTGGCCTGCGTTAACCCCCAGTTCAGTAATTTCCAAGGAATTTAAGCTATTCAGCAGAACGTCATCAACAGCCACAGAGGCAATGCATGTTAGGGACTTGTCTTCCCCTGTGTGGGGATCAGAGTCATTAAAAACAGTCATACTGATTATTTGTCTCTGTAAATGAAGGTTTGACTTACCAGCCAGACATATCCTCGGACGGCCACGTACATGAAACTGTGATCAGCAGTCATACATGATTGGTCATTTGAAAGAGGAAGTGATGTAGGTACGACTGGCAGTTGGTGCATACCTACTGAGGTGTCTTGCACAATGGAATATGACAGAGCAGGAATATAACAACATTGATTGTGTTTTTATTTTTGAAATCAAATTATTTAGAATCTAAGTGTTGTGTAAAGAGTTTTTAAAAGTACTTTATTGTAAACAATTACCGTTTCAAAGAAATTATAACTATTCTAGGTGTTTAGTGCGTTTTTCACATAAGAGCAAATCCCTTCACCATGAATACATTTTACGTGCTTCTTGTAAAAATAAACTATACAAAACTAAAAATACAAGCGATTTACTATACCTCTATTGCCACAGAGTATATAAACCAAAAACCTATTATGTAACTGAAAAGTGTAAATATATACGATTACCTGCATTTCTTACCAATAATTTGATGCATTCACGGGGCACTAACTTACCGAGATTCACAGTGGCACATTGTGTTAGAATTGTTTTCTTTGCACCTTTTCAGTGGAGATGACAGTAGCTGTTCCAGGGAAAATCGCTCTTAGCAATCAGTGTTGACAGTTTCATTGTACTATTTTACGATACAGTTAAGCCGCTATACTTTAAATGAAGAATACCTATGTAATGTTTTCCATCGGTAACCGCTTCAAACGTTCATCGGCTGGACCTGCAGGAAAGGGCGCCGTCACAAACAGACGCTAAACGTGCATAAGCAACACCGCTTCCGCTGGGTCCGCTAAGAGAATCATTTACTTTAAATGCCAACACCGATTGGCAAGAAATAAAACATTTACCAGTCAGAAAAATTTCAACGTTTGCTTGGAGAAGTTTCATTCATGTGAACAGAACTTGGGCGGAAAAAGATATTTCTGAATTGCACTTAATATAAAATAATATGCTATAATAATTAAAGGCAAAGTGTGACATGCGCTTTTCCCTTTAACTAGTTAATATTTGATAATATTTTTCTGCTGTCGCAGATCGACTTTAATGTGTGAACAATGCACAACGGTGGTACAGTGACGGGCTGTTTATTTTACCCTCAGCTTCTCCAGTTACTCTTCCGCGAAAATTAGGTCAAGGAAAAGTCATGTTTAAAGTAATTAACCCAGCAGACCTTGCAAGTGCTGGTTACCTGACACTATTTAACCAGAATAAGGAGTGTGTTCTCTACCTCATTTCTCACACACAAACGCATAGTCCCCTCTGTGAAGCATATAAACTTTGAGCATGATAAACGCGATGTTATGTTAGCTAGCACCCGACGATGTGTTAATCGTAATATTGCTATTGTGTTTTATGTTTAATTGATAAATTAGGGTTTGTTGACAAAGAAAATAAACAATTTAATCAGATACAAGCAACTGCTGATCCAGCTATCTAATCTCTTGCTTTCTGTAGGCCTATGTATATTGGCCTTTGTAGGCCTACCTGCAAGTGTGTGTGTGGGTATGTATATGCATATAATTAGTATAATCAAAAACCTATTTACACACGACACTTTGGAACAATTTGGTTGGCTCTTTGAAACCTTAAGTAATTTGTACCAGTTTTCCCTGATCCCACGTTCTGAACCCAACCATTAAAAAGAGACTCAAAGTCATTTGTTCCTCCTTTTCCCACCCGAGCTGTAACTGAAAAAAAGTTGCAATTTAATTTCTTCAAACATGCAATTTGAAGTGTTTCAACAATCCATCATCCCATGAATCATTACCGTCCTTTAACTCGAGGCACGAGACGTTTATGGGGGCTACACAAACACGCCTTGTGCCCGGTCACCCTCGCTCGTAAAAAGCGGCCGATCCGGCTTTATTGAAACCATGTGTCCTCACTGTGCGCTGAACCACTTCGGTGTCCCCTGCTTAAGGGAAGGTTTCCATCAATCAGTATCCGATGGGACTCCCCCGGTGCAGCACGGAGGCGATCGAAACATGCGACCGTGATTAAAAACCGCTGTTTCACCGGTAAGCAGAGACGGGATGCTTGCTGTTTTCTGACACTGGAAGCCAGCTGGCAGATATTGGCAAAAACAACACGGCGAGAACAGTCTATCGTTGTTGAAGAGCTGCTACAGCATGCTAAGAGAACGATCGAGCTTTTTTTCCCCAAAAAGAAAAAAAAAACAGATCAAAGACTTTTCATCTGAAGAAAGAAATGCATTACCTGTATATTTTGTACTCAATACTTTAATTGTTCTAAAATGTGGAGGGGGGTGGTGTTTTCTAGAAAATGGCAATGGATCTCCCCCTGAAGGATTCTGAACTTGGATTAAAATTTCAGAAAAGTGTCCACGGATCTTTTGCAGAGGGGCAAGAATCGTCTTGCTGCTTCTGAGGGAGCGGTGTATATTCAGCGGAAGGACACGGAGACGGTGAGCAGAGAGGTACAACAAGGCGAGAAGCGAGCGTGTCTCTCTAAGGCTGCCAAGGCCAGCTATTAAACGCCCAGAGCCAGTCCATTGGTGGGATTAAAGACTCCTGCAAAGTGTCTGACCCCCCCCCCCCCCCCATTTAGCACTGCAGTATAATTTAAAAGCCTTCCGCAATTTTTGATTAATTTGAAAACCACATGGTGAATCCAGAACAGTGTTTTAAGTGAAATGCACTGTTGATGGAATTCCTCTAAACAAGTAGCTGGTAAAGATTCACTGGCTGGAAATCAGCCTTGAACGTTGGAGTGATTTACAAATAATTCATATTCAATGATAAGCACGGCTGTTAAAAAGCAGGTCAGAGTAGCATCCCTGTTGCAAGGACTTTGCGTCCAGACTCAGGCTTGAGAAGGATGAAGCCGTTAGAATGAAAGTTAAGCTCCTTTCAGTGGGTTATAGTGTTGGCTAGAAACCTAGTGGAAAAAAAGAACTGGAATATTCTAGTACAAAGTCTGGCAAATACTTTTACCAGCAAAGTTCACCAAAGTTGCTCTACATAACATCCTGTTGGTAGAGATGTGCTGAAGACTCAACAATTAGGACTGGATGCACACAGCTTAGACAGACCTCCCTCAGGGGGGATAATCATTAGTTAATTGATCGACTACACGTCCCTCATCGATCTGCAGGAGCAGGTCAGTGCCAGGCATGTCACACGGTCTCACGAGATCTCCGTGTCACTGCGGAGCAGGGAATCTTACCTGATTTGCGTCGGCTAATCTATTATTGAGAAAATTGTGGCTTTTCATGTTTTATAGGACTCAAGATGCTTACAGTTATTGGATTGGTGTTTGTTACACACGCCTCACCGTACTCTCAAACTACACAACACTGGCATTTGCAGTAGATTGTTTTTACTGTTTGACAATCAATTCTTTTATCTGTCCCGCGGGTCTCTGAGCTGCCTTTGCACCGACTCAGCCTGTGTACTTTACTTTGAAGTCCTTTTAACATAGGAACTTTCCGATGTGCTGAAAGGTAACGGACTGTTTTAATCCAGTTTTTATATGAACTCCATCTCAAACCTTTCTTGAACAAAAAGGAAGGATGGTGTAGATGAATTCCAGAACCTCCCTTTTCTTGTTTATGATTGGCTGATGATGATGATGATAGCCCATAAAAACTATCCTCTCCTTCAGAAGCAAAAAATTCTCCTACTGCATGACGAACATTTTATAAAAATTAATAACACATACAGTATGATGCCCACCAAGACCTCTTTTTTTTTGTTTTTTAAGTATTTCAAATAATTTAAGCAGAGGGCAGGTCCTGACAGATTTCATCCCTCCTGAAATAAAAACAGCTTTTACAAGAAAGATGGATTTATTAAAATTTTTGGCTACAGAAAAAAACATAGATTGCTTTGGCTAGGTTTACAGTAATTTCAGCCATTGAAAAAGTAGTTCCAATAATTTGTAAAAACAAATGCTAAGTATTGAAGATTTTAAAAGAATATCATGTTTTTTTTTTAATCCTACTGTTGTAATATTTTAATCTGAATACTATTTCAGCTTTGTCCTATAATTGGGAGCCAAGTGTAACTGAACCCCAGTGTAAATTGATCACTATTTGATGCTTTTCAGCCCTTTGGTCATGATTTCCTACCTGTTTAGTTTGTTTCCCAGTTTTGTACGCTAATCTAGTGATGCATTAATTTGACTGTTAAGAGGACGTCCTTTACTGCACAATATTTCATAATACCACATAACTAGGTAGAAATAAGCTGCTCTGTTCTTGCTAAATGCAAAGTCCCAGTTTTGTTGTATTCCTACATGCAGCGCTAGTGTTTATTACTGCTCAAACTACACATTTGTGTGGGGGGGGCCCCCGTGGATTGAGGCCCCCTATTGGTCACAAACAGTCACTACACCGGGCGGGTCCAAAGTGATTTTTTTTTGAGTGGTCCCCCATAAATAACACCCCCACCCCCACCACCTATATCTAGTTTCTTTCATCTTGATTTGAGACTAGGTTTTTTGAAAACATGCAAGTCACAAGCGAGGAACCCATTTTCTTGCTTTGGCAAGGAGAGGATGCAGGCATATTTAGCTGAGTCTGTAATTTTATCAGGTGAGTAAAACGACGACAGAGGTAGGCGATGGCACCGGCGTGGTGAATAAATCAAATGTGCACTGCAGTGGTTACTGATAGAAGTCTGTGTTGTAGCCTGCTCTCGATCAGGGAAGATGCTCTGATAAAATAATCGTAATTATGATGGCGATCGCCACGGCACGCTTTTGAAGATGCACTATGCTGTGGCGGCCTCTTTAAAGGTGTGCAGAATGAGAGAATCATCCGCGTGTCAGCCGAGGGAGTGGTGAGCAGCCCGGACTTCCCCCAGACGTACCCCCGCAGCCGCATTCTTGTCTGGAGGCTCGTCGCTGCCAGTGAGGACATGCGGATACAACTGGTGTTCGACGAGAGATTTGGCCTCGAGGAGACCGAAGACGGGATATGCAAGTAAGCGGGATTTCAGCGAGTGTTCCTGTCCAGGCTCGACGAGACCGGGTGGGCTGGCTTGTGGCCTGGGCTGGTTCTCTCTCCAATGCTTATACATGTCTTAAGCATGTTGCACTTTTTTTACCCATAATGCCTCAAACACAAGGGCATCATTTCCTAGCAGTATACAGAACTGACGCCACACAGGTGTCCCCGGCCTCCCGTGGTTCAAAGCGGCACCCTCCTGTTGTCTGCCATCTGATGGTTATACGATGCATGAGAATCACAACCCCACCCCTTTCACCACCTCCTGCCCCGCATCACAGCACCGTGTAATTATAACATGCTCTGCCTGCCTGGAGTAGTGAACACCCGCAATGAATGGGATCTCTGTGGTGTCTCGGGCCAAGAGCCCCGAATGTCCTTCCTGAGGACGGCCGGTGCACAGAGGGTACAGTGATGATGGACGATTGTCTGGCAAGACCAGCACCATGCAGTGCTATTCTGTTCATTTATAAACCCACACTGGCGGTACAACCAAGGTGAGCACTCAGACCCACAGCTCTCAAAGACATCATAAACCCACAGATCCCCTGAACTCTGACCCCAGAGCTATACTGAACTCTGATCTCGGAGTCATAATGAACTCTGACCCCAGAGTCATATTGAACAGTGACCCAACAGCCATAATGAACTCTGACCTCACAGAGTCATGATGAATCCTATGGCAACAGAGACATTTTGATCTCTGACCTCAGAGTCATCTTACATACTAAAACGTTTGAGCCACATTGAATATTTTTCCTTCAAACCATATTGGGTATTCTAACCCACTAGAGGTTTGACCCCAGAGTATGTTGAATTTCTGTACCGTGTTTTTGCTTTAGAGTACAGTCATAAATAGCTATAGGGCTGTTTAATTTTACCTTATCGAAAGGCAAACTATACTGCAGGTTAGTTGAGTCATTGCAGGAAATGTCACGATACCTAGGTCACTGCATTTTTCGCAATATCTGTAGAGAGATAGTCCTAAATGAATATAACACTTTAAGAGCTGTCAGTAGGTACATGCTAGGAATTTTAAGCTAAGTAGTCTGTAAAAAGCCCTTTTCTGTTTGACAGGTACAATCACTGAATTCTCTGTATAGAATCCTTGAATTTCCTCTTCTTAGGTTAATATAAGAGAAAAGAACCTGAATGTTAATATAATCCAGAATGTAATGCTTCTTCAGAATTGTATTGTGTACTGTCGAGGTGATGTGTGCCATCATTAAGTTTGCATTATATTGCTATATAGGATGTGGAATATATTGCTATTCCAGCTGTTCAAATCACACTCACCATTCTCTGTTTATTAAGCTTCCTCTCTCTACCAGACATACAGAGGAAGGATGAGATTTAATCCATCTTGTCCTTGATCATGAAGGACTAAGTCGTGACCCTCACAATGTCCAGCCTACGGTGACAGTATCTCCTTTGATATAAGTTGGTCAGTTATTTATTGCTGCTACAGGAAATGGAAAAGCACATTTAGATTGAGCTCAACGCACCTAAGGAGAACTGAGTGATTATCATTCTCTTCATGCCGCTTTGCACTCCTAGGATGCGACCATAACAGCTGGTGAACACAGGTACAAACACCTAGGATGTGACCGTAACAGCTGGGGAACACAGGTACAAACACCTAGGATGTGACCGTAACAGCTGGGGAACACAGGTACAAACACCTAGGATGTGACCGCAACAACTGGTAAATACTGGCACAAACACCTAGGAAGCGACCATAGCAGCTGGTAAACACGAGTACAAATACCTAGGATGTGACCGTAACAGCTGGTGAATACGGGTACAAGCACCTAGGATGTGATCATAACAGCTGGTGAATACTAGTATACAGTTGAGCTGTACAGTATCTTTAGCTGGATTTCTGGGCATGCCCTCACATTGTTATGTAGGTTTTCTCCAGTGTCCACCCACAATCCAAAGATACCCAGGTAGGGTGCCGATCGCCATATGGACTAGCATCCCATCCAGGGTGTCCCTGCCCTGTGCCCTGTACTTCCTCGCATAGGTTCCGGGATCACCATGACTCTGTATTGGATAGGCAGTGTGGAATAGAGCAGAATCATTACCTTTATCTGATAACTTGATATAGGCCGTATGTAATGTATGTATGTTTTCTCTCCTGTTAGGTATGACTTTGTAGAGATTGAGGACCCTGTGGAAGGTACCATTCTGGGCCGGTGGTGTGGATCTCAGGCTGCACCAGGAAAGCTCACGTCCAAAGGGAACCAGATTCGGATCCAGTTCCAGTCTGATCAGTATCTTCCCGCCAAGCCCGGATTCTGCATCCGATATTCCCCGGTCCCTGTTGTAAGTGCCAGTGTCTCTTAACAGTCTGTGCAATTAACCATTAATACCATTATTATAAATGATCAATTTCATGTATTATGTTCTCTTGAAGGTAACATGTGGCTCAGTGGGCTAAGTCTATATGCCTGTGATTGAGCAAGACCCTTAACCCCCAGCTCCATAGGTGCTGCTAAGGGTGGCTGCCCTTCAATGCCAAACTTGGTGTGTGTGTAAACAGCGTATTATTTCAGTAAGTCGTAATGCACACATACCGCTAAGAAACCGTGATTCACACATAGACGCACACAGACAGTTGTAGTTACACACGGTCACCTAGAAGGTGTCCAAACAGCTCCTGCTCTGAAAACCACAGGCTAAACACTCACAATCCATGCCCTTAAATGAGTTTGATCAAAATACTGTACACTTCCTCTCCACAAAAGCCAAGATTACAAGGGATTGCCAAAACAATACCGTCATAACCCACACATCCCGCTCATTGAATACCATATCTTATTTTCCACAAGCAATACCATTTTTTTTTCTTACTTATTCTGCTTCTTCTGCATCAGCGTTCAGGGAATGTGCATAGTGCTGTGGGTATGTTTTGTTAGTAGTCATGCCAAATACTAGAAGTCTTACAAGTCCAACAGAAGAGCCCCACTAACAATGAGAGCTGAGTATCAGACTGCAGATGAATTAGTGCCCTGGTTCATACCTCTGTTTGGACACAAATGGGGGATTAGGGAGATTCGGCTGGTGCTGGGCTTTGCAGACAGACTGGGCCCCTTGAAGGCTGTTGCATTGTGCACTGCCCCCCCGGACCACCCTGGACCCCTCCCGTCCCAGACCACACATGCAGAAACATGATGCATAACTGCTGACTCTCCAAAATCCATGAGATAACTTTAATAAATACTTTCCCAGGAATTACTCACTGTCAGTTTGCAATTATCCTGCAGTGTTTTACTGGCAAGATTGCCCTTTAAATCAATTAATTGCAAACAGATAGGGGCTCTGCGGTAACCAACTACCCCTCGTCTACCTAAACGAGAAGATATCAGCTAGCCTTACTTTTTTGGATTCAGATTTATGGGTTTCTTGACTGAAATATCTGTCATGTGTCTTTTAATTGGCTGCTTCTCCGGGTGAGATTTTTTTTTCCTGTGCATTTTTTTTCTGTCCTGCTAAAAATTGATATTCGTTAACTATTTTATTATTCCATTAAAGGGAAACTCAATTCCTCCACACTGTTTAGTGCTTGCTAATCAGTCTTTCACCAACATAATGCTCTCATAAACATGGAAATGCATTCCGTTTGGTCTGACTGCCAGATTTAGTGCATGTTTAATAAGGAAGTTAAACCATATAAGTTATCAATACAGAACAGCAGCCTCGGATAGATAGACCATTTTGCATGGCTTGCCCAGCAATGTTTGCCCTCTATTCACCTTCAAGTTAGACCAATAAAACAACCAACTAACCAGACCCTGGATGGATGGATGGATGGATGGAAGATGAATTATATCAATACAGCCAAAGCATGAGGCTTAGTAGGTTGTGCATGAAATCAGAAGGTTGCTGGTTCAAATCCTAGAGTTCTCCAGTAGCCCCCTGAGTAACGCCCCTAGTTCCTAGTTGTTTGAAGGACTGTCTCACCCTGCTTTCTTGATTGGATGTCACTTAGAAAAAAATATCTGCTGAAAAATTTAAGGCACCTGCAAACCTGCCCCCATTGTCGCCAGTTCAAAACGCCACCTTTATACCTACCGGGCCCAAACCCAATGCTTGTGCCAACGCAATGCGATTCCCTCCTTCCTTTGTGTTCACGGAATTGTTTCCCCATCACCGCCAGGCTCCAATTCCTGCCGGTTACATTAGCCAAATCTCGTCATCTTCTTTGGTACACGTCCTGATAACTGTCCCGCGGTGCATTGTAGCGTCACTCATCAAATGCAATCCCGAGGGGATATTTCCTGTTTGCGGTAGGATGGGGATTTTCGAGGCACCTCAATGGGGCTGTTTGCATAGTGTCCCTGCAAGTCAAAACTCTAAATGGGCCTTATTGTTACAGTTGAACAATGGTGCAACTTACATTTATTACTGCAATTTTGATATTCATCAGATGGTCCTTTTATCCTTAACAGCCTGTAAGTTTATTGCTTAAATATATAATTTTTTTTTTTTTTTACTTGGCAGAAACTTTTGTCCTGTTAAAAATATCACTGTCACTTGAATCACTAAAAATTACCTCAGGACATAAAAAGCTCCAGTAAGTAACTGAGAATTTTTATATTCTTAAAAAAAAGAAGAGTGTCCCTCAGCATTTGATCCTGGTTCGTGGACCACATCCAGTAGTTCCCAGTACCATACGATTCCCAGTCAACACTTCCCATTATTGAAAGCACTCTTGACCTTTCTATAGCCCCAAGGAATTATGGGAAACAGGATTAGAAGCTAAAATAGGGGGAGGGACTGTGTTACCATATATAGTTGAAGTGTTAAAGAATGAAGTCCGTGAACTGACAGATCAGATTTAAAGACGGATATTAAATTTTATGTCGTCTTTACGTTTGGTCATTGGATGGTTCCTTTTAGCGTAAACTGTTGCCAGAAAAGTAGTCTTTATCTAGCACATTATTGAATTTTTAGTTACATATGCTTGTAACATTAAAGTCTACAATCTAAAGGATTCATTGGAAAGAAGTTTGTGTCACCTTAACTTGTCTTTGGACTGGAGGAGTCTCGTGACAAAAGGGGGAAGACATGCAGACTTTATATATGAAACTAGAACTCTGACCCCAGAAGTGTGAGATGCTAACCACTGTACCACCATACCCCCCTGTGAAAGTTCATTACTACCTTATATATAAAATAATTTCATTTTCAAGAAAACAAGATCCCCTTGTAGGTCCATATACTACCATAAAATTTTTTAATCTCAAGCAAAGTGGCACATTCAATCCTACAAGAGCTACAACATTGACCTTTTGCTTTCCCCTTCTTTCTCTTGAGCTGAGATCAGACTCAGATGTCTGCTGTTAAACTGTCTGCTCTCCCCGGGGCAACATGTCTACGCCAGGCTGTAACTGGAGGACGAAGCCAGGGCGTGTCCTGCCTGGCCTCCCTTCACGGTGCTACTGGGCTAATGTATGGTTTTACTTCTAAACTCAGCCACGGATTTGAGGGACACCATTTAAAATTTGCTCTAAAACGTTTTCAAAAGTGTTTTTTTTTTCCCAAGACCTAAACAGATACACATCACCCAAGTAATCATAATATTAGCGTTGGAAGCACTCACGCTGGTAGTTTCTCGTGTATTATATTATTAAATGTTTAAAAACCTTCAGTGAAACACGCTATTCAGAAATGCATCCTATTTAATGGAAGGTGGCCATTTTAAACACATATCCTAAAAAGAACAATGTTTATCTTTTACAGGTCCTATGTGTCTACACTTATCTTTTGTGTTAAACTTATCTATAAATAGGAACTGGGATTGGCGTCATTTCGGACAGTGCAATCTGGACATTTATTACTCTGAGAGGAGATGTGTCCTCGTGAAAGTGATGTGGAGTCACGAGGACACCCAGTCTGCCTTTGTATTATTTTTGTACTACATGAGGAAGATATCTAGAAAACCAATCATTTGCCTCCACACTGACACACAAAGTTTAGCCTAAATGTGCCCGAAGGCTTTTTAAAAAACAAAAAAAAAACGCCTGTGTTGGGATGTGTGTCATTTGCGAATTAAAAATATGACCGTGGGGTGCCTGTGTCGGCCTCAGCAGTCATCAGAGCTCATTAGTGAAACTGTGTTGTGCTGTGTTGTCTCACGTGTGGGTAGCTAGCTTCCGTGATAGCTGTGGTGTTATGATGTAACAAAAAAAAAGCTCCGGTTAAACATGCGTTTTGTCCGCTGGACAGGCCTTCTGCAAGGCTTTTGGATGATGTAAGAGTGGCTTTGGCTGCATGCTTTGCAAACTGTGCTGTTTATTTTATAACATGACAGGCCGTCTAAGGAAGAGACGGATGACAAGTTCATTCAGTCTCTCACTGCTCCTGAGTGCACCCCTCAGTATATGTGTAATTCAAAAAACACCATTCAAAAGCTCCTTATCAGATATTTACAAGATCCTTGTTTTATCCTGCATGCGGAAAATGTTTATCATTATATTTTACCATGCTGGAGAGCAAGACATTTTTAGGTTGTGGATATTTCTCTGTTTTAATATTCCTTTAAAAGTGTCATTTTTAGGGCTTGTTTGCCAACACTGTCCTTAATGGTTGTATGTAAACATAACTATTTTGATGGATTCTTTTGAATAAATCTAGTATTAAATGATGAATTTTAATGATCATATTCAAGCTTTGGCCACAGGCTGTGTTTTTGCAGCGCTTGCTGGGAAAATGGTCTTCAGAGAACCAGTACAGGTGAGGCAGGCAGTAATAATCGAGCCCCGTTTTTATGCAGATAGGCAGGCAGTAATAATTGAGCCCCGTTTTTAGGCAGATAGGCAGCCAATGTAATTACCTGCAGGGTGCCGGTCTGTCATCGCTATCAGGTGATGGCATCCCGCACGCATTCCTCAGCTACGGGACCACACGTGCGACCGCGCACCTCTGTGCCCCTCACCCCACCCCACCCCCTCCGCAAATCCCAGAGCTACCGAAACTCCCAGCTTGCGGGGGCCGCGCTGGAAAAAAGGCGGCGATTCCTCCTCGCCGCTTCCACCAGGGAAACATAAAAGGGCAATAACCCTCCCCGACATAATTTTTTTCGGAAGAGATTCAGAGGCATCCGGCGCCAGGGCAAGAAGGTTGTTAAAACAAGAAGAAATGAAGACAGATTGACCAGAGTGAAATTCTCTCTCACACGTTGGTCTGCAGTGACACCCCCCTCCCGCCCCCCAGGCTCAAAGAAGCCTTGTTTCACAGTTTCCCAGTCCTGTACTAAAGGCCCTTGTTATCCAACACTTACCACAGCAAAGTGGAGAAACTTGGATCGGATTGGATCCCAGGCAGGGGAAAGCCTGATAGCTTATCATTCCTGCTGAGTCAGGACCGGGTCTGCCAATCGGCGCATTGACATCACTATATCAACCACTTCATCATTAAGTCACGGGTTCATTCTTAGCCCAATCTGTAAATAATCCATCAGTCTCTCTTCCATAGCTTAACCCCCCCCCTTCCAAATTCGGCCACCTCAACGCGTACAACTTTCAGTTCATAACAAGGCACTGCAACAGTGGTGCTCCCCGCATCAAACTCATCTTCACAAAGTTTCACCGTAAAGCTGACACAGTATTTCAGCTACCAAAACAGCAGGTTTTATTGTGGCGAAAAAAAAAAACCCGCTCGCTTAAACTTTCCAGTCAATGTTAACGATCAAAACCAAAGGGACGAATAGCTTTTATTTTTTTGGACTTATGGATGCTTAATAGGTTTAACAGTGAAAAAATGTTTAGAGTGCAATGACAGGAGGCTTCATTGCCATGGCTGTAGCGTCTCACACGCTTCTTAATTCTGTATTACGGTCTGTCCAACCAAATGCAAGTATCTTACAAATGGTTGCAATTTGTTTTATTTATTTTACTTTGTTTGTTTACGGATTCCTAACCTTCATCCTTACTAAGGATGAAGCCTCACTCTCAAACACCTTTTTCTCAGGCCATCAGAATACAATGGCCTTCGTTGTTTTTTATAAATGTAAAAAAAAAAAATGTATAATACAGTATTCCGCTTGTGCTGCTTTGTGAGTTATGCCAGAGCTACAAGCCCATAGAAAAAAATGAAATATCCCTTTAATTTGGCACAAAACAACTACAAAGAAGAGGTCTTTTGTTTCTGGTCCCCAGATATTTGTAGAATTCTGCAGAAACTTTTTTTTTTACAATAATTTAATAAGAACTTTAATACATAGCTGTGTATGTGTTATTATATGACACACCAGTCTTCTGTCCAGATGGGACATTCACAGGGTAAAATAATAGCTCGATAATCAGATTCAAAGTAGGCCTGCTTTAAATATTATATAAATGTAATATTGCCGAAAATAGGAGCTCTGCTTAGAAATGTAATAACTGAAGAATTAAATAAAGCAAGGAAAATGGTCAAAATGTGAAATATTTGTTAAATATGCTAAATTACAGTGTTGCAGTACATTAACGCACTCATTGATGCTTTGACGTTATAGGGCTATTTTTATAACTATTGTTTTAGAGGATTGAGGCTTGCAGGCTGGTGGTAGGTGTGGTTAACATGCACTGCTGATCACCCATTGGTTATCATGCAGTGATTGACAGCACACAATAGTTCCAACCTCCCACCACTATTTACTGGTATTCAAATACATTTTAATGATATGATAATACAGTAGAGAGCAGCATGCAATATATCATAGATTCATATTTCCAACTGTGTGGGAACTCGGGGCTCTTGAACTGAACCCAGTTGCGGTGTCCAGTCAACAGCCTTTTAAGAGTTTAAAAGTCTTGCAGGAACCCTAAATGGTCGTTATCATTTCTCAGCAGTTATGAAAGTTGCGGTATGGACAGTCATGTCCGAGTTTGCCAGTGTATATTTAGGGCAGACGCTTACTGTGGTCATTCTTTGAAGTGTTTAAGATCAAGTCATGAACTGGGACAGCGGGCAGCCAGAATGCCAGGGCAGTCCTGCTCATTGTCAGTGGGCACCTTCCCATGCTGGCCCCGACTGCTGTGATTGGCTGGTGCATTGGGACAGCCCCGCCCACTGAACATCCCCCCATTTAAAAAGCACCGTGCTCTTGGCATTTACAAAGCTGCAGCGTTGAGTATCAAGAGTTGCCAAGACAAGACACATTTGTCCTGTGTTTGATGCTTGTAGAAAAATATTTAAAGGGCAAAGTATGCTTAATATTTTGGCTTTAAACTGAGACAAGAATAAACTTAATATGCACTAATTAGTTCAGTCTGTGATGAAGACATAACATTATATCCTGATCTTTTTAAGTACCACGGCATACCAACCAGCAGTGTCCTCAGGGGTAAACATGAAACATATTTAGTCTTCTATTATGACTCCTCTCTCTGCAAGCAAAAGAAATTCGTTTTGGTAACAGGACATTTAATAATACCAAAACAAGGTGAGTCAAGGTTATAAATCCTATCCATTCTGTACTGGGAAGTGGGTGGGGGGTGGCTGAACCCTATTCCAATCAGTCCAGGGCACAAGGCAGGGGAACACACTCTAGTCAACTGCGGGATACATGCATGCTACAGGTAATGTAACAATACCATTTCACCTAAAGCAGTGTTTCTCAACCCAATCCTTGGGGATCTCCACACGGTCAAAATTTTTGCTCCCTCCCAGCTCCCAGTCCAATCTTTGCTCGAGGGAGGGAGCAAAAACATGGACCATCTGGGGGTCCCCGAGGACCCGTTTGAGGAACATTGACCTGAAGTATGGGTTTGGACTTTAGGAGGAAACCAGAGTACCGGGAGAATGGCTTGGGAGAGCATGCATTGCTGGAGGTGTCAGGCAACAGCGCTGTTCACTGAGCCACCATTCTTACTCCCCACTGTGTCGGGACATCATTAAAAAATAAACACTCCCTCCTGTCTTGAATCCAGAAAGTTCCGGAGCCGGCGGCCCCGGCGGTGTTGCCCCCTCTGCAGAGCCTGGAGGTGTTGACTGAAGCTGTGTCTGGCCTCAGCACAGTGGAGGAGGTCATGAAATACCTGGAACCGGATCAATGGCAGCTCCACATGGAGGATCTCTACAAGCCAGCATGGCCCGTGCTGGGCAAGTCGTTCTTTCATCACAGGAAAGCCAGAGGTAATTCTGTTCATTTGTCTCCTTTGCTTACCTATTGTTTTCACTTGGGAAAAACAACTGAAATCATCCTTTCCCTGCCTCAGCCATCTTTTTCTACTGCTATAATCCCTACAAATATTCATGTTTTAATCCGGTTAGGGCAGTGTTTCTCAACCTAGTCCTCAAGGACCCCTAGACTGTCCACATTTTTGTTCCTTTCCCAGCTCCCAACCAATCTTGAACACTGGATACCTGGTTACACATGTTAGAAGCTGAGAAGGAGCAAAAATGCAGACTGTCCAGGGGTCCACAAGGACTGGGTTGAGAAACGTTGAGTTTCTTGAGTTGAGTTTTGATCCAGAGCATATTCTGGGAATACCAGTGCATCGTTGGCCAGTCACAAATACGCAGCCGTACTTCGGGTGTCGGGGACTTGACCACTTGATCACCACAAAGCCAGAACCTAGTTGGCGAGCCTACCAACATGTTGGGCAACAATGCTGCCCCAGCGGGAACAATGTTTTAATGTATCTAAATCCCACCAAATAGTCCATGACACCATTGCATTTTCTCTCTGCTCTGGTCTTCCCTTTATTGGGCAACCTGCACCTGCAACCCTTTTTGGGATAAGCACCTGATACCAAATTTCAAGGTATGCAAAGATTTGAAATAAATATACAGAAGCAGTCAAAAGGTAGAGCACACTTGCTTGAAATAGTAATTATTTGTCCTCTAAACTCTTGTATACTTGTCTACTAACAGGAACAGAAGTCGGTTTTATAGACTAATTTGAAATACTTGGGTTCAGTAGGCATGTGTTTGTATGATGTAGAGGTAGTGAGAGCATGGATTCTGCATGTGTGGTTCTCTCTATCAAGCATGATAGAAGCAATGTTGGGGGTTGATTTGCTGGTGAGAGCTGGTGATCTTTACCAAATCCATGGAAATCTTAAACGGCTTAGGTATCATAACATGCTTCAGATCCATAACATTCCATTGGGATTATGGCTGAGTGGGCAGTTTGTCATTCTTCAGTAAGATTAAGACGCAAAACGCACCTCAAATTAGTTCAAGAACAATCTGGAGAAGGCGAGTGAAGGATGACTGAAAGTAATGGCCAGCTGTGCCCAGTGCCCAGACCTCAATCCCATGGAACAATGGACTAACTGGACTTGATGAGTCAAAGCAAAGTAACCTGCAAGCACCCCACATATCTGGAAATTGCCAGGAAAACATCTTGGATGATTTCCCGCTGATACTTAACTGTGACATACCTGAAAACCTCATTGTGAAGCAGTTATCAAGGCAAATGGTGGCTATTTTGAAGAATCCAAGACTTAGAGACAATGTTCAGTTTTCATGAACACTGCTTTGTTTTGTTTTGTATGTATACTTGCTAGTTTCCAGCAAGTGTACTCAAATTTTTAGCAAGTATTGTTTTCTTATAGGCTCATGTATCCCTTCATGATCTCCTACACAATGAGTTCAATGAGTTCTTGGACGTTAAAAAGCCAACTGGAATATGTGTAATCGCCATATGCTTCATATGTGTCGTCCGGTGTTGCCGGGTCGCTCCTCCAGGTGCAGTGGACCTGAACGTGTTGAAGGAGGAGGTGAGACTGTACAGCTGCACGCCGCGCAACTTCTCTGTGTCTCTCCGCGAAGAGCTGCGGCGAACCGACACCATCTTCTGGCCCAGCTGCCTCCTGGTCAAGCGGTGCGGTGGGAACTGCGCATGCTGCTCGTACGGCTGCCGCGACTGCCAGTGCGCGCCCACCAGGGTCACCAAGAAATACCATGAGGTAGGGTGTCCTTTGTGGACATTCTTACATACCGGGATTTAGGGTATGGCACAATGGAGGTCCAGATGGTCTCTCGTGGTTTTTCCCATAATAGGTTCTTCAGCTGAGGCACCGAGGTGGGGGCAAGGGCTTCCAGAAGTCCCTGACCGACGTGCACTTGGAGCACCATGAGGAATGTACCTGCATCTGCAAAGAGGAACCCAACGGCTGAAGTGGGCTGCTCAAGTAGCTAAATCTTCAGAACCCCCCCAACCCCC
>JAODUD010000085.1:2534332-2546589 GCA_026784285.1 Stomatorhinus walkeri | reverse complement strand
CCCCCCCCCCCCCCCGTGACTTAAACCAACAACCTTCAGAGTAGAGAAGTCACTCTCAATATTGCGATACCCATTTCTTAACTACTATAAACCATGATGCCTGGCCATTTACATTGGAAACTCCTGCACAAAACTTCACCGAATCATCATCGCTACAATCCACAGGGTGATTGTTGCACACAAACCACTGGCATATTTGCAATGTCTGATTCCAGCCACCGGGTGTCAAGGAGGACAGGGAATGAATGAGTCATCTTTTACTGCCTTTTTTATATCTGTAATAAACATGTACTCTTACTGCAATAACAGCAGTCAGCAAACATCTCTGTATCAATGTCATATACCTATAGAACAGGTTTTACTCTGTGCTGCTCTAGTACCCATGTATCTATATCGCCCTGGCTGCAAAGTGCAGCCTAACAGTCACTAGAGTGTAGCTCATCTGTGCTTGTCCATTTCCCACTGTGTTTTTCTCCCAAAAAAAATTACCATCCACCACAGCCAGATCAATGCTGTGAGGTACAGCCTGCTCCCCCAGTGGTTTCCTGGAACTGAGCACATCAAGGCAACTTGAAGTGCTTCATTATCACAAATCAGCTGTTGTCTTTCATGGGGTGAACATTATGCAAATGAGTGGATGCTGCTGATTGGTCTGTGCTATATTTATGTATTTCATTTAAATAAACAGCAAAAACATTTCTAGCATTGTTTCATTGCGGAACCAGTGAGTCATTTATTCCCACCGAAGGCCCCAACTGCAGAGAAATCCAGTACAGAACTGGTTCAAGACTCAAATTTAGTAGCATATTTGCATTTTATGTCTCCATATAGAATTCCTTCGGAAGCCTGGAATGGGATTATCGTTTGGGCAACGTTTTGTATCTGAATATCTTATCAAGTGAAAATTTTAGGTTTCCATTTAGAATCACTTTGAAAGCTTAGACTGGTGTTGTCATTCGGGCGACACTTTGCATCTGAATATTTTATCCAACGATAATTTTATGTTTCCATGTAAAATCCCTTCGGAAGCTTGGAGTAGTAATTTCATTTGGGGCAACACTTTTTATTTTTTGTTTGTTATAATGCTTACAGACCTCTGCTGATGATTGAATTAGCCAGTTATTCCTGCTCTGAGCCTCACTGACAAGTATTAGTACCAGACGTACTCCAGTTAGTACATAAAAAGGCCTGAATAATCAGTTGGGAAGCTGGGAAGTTAGCTGTGTTTGGCTGGTTTTAGTGCAAAGTCAGCAACCACACAATAGATGTATGTAATTCAGTACTAAAAAATACATGCTTGTTAATTTGAAAAGAACCACACTTAAAAATGGTTCGTTTCTGAGCATGTGGAGAAAATAATGATCTATATTTTCCATTAAAAAATTGGTCCGTGTAGTTTTTGCTTTTTCCGTTCTTCAGAGAAAGAAGCATTAAATTTAGGGCCTGTTTGCAGTGCTCATTTTACCGATGACTGCTTACAAAACCTGACACAAAAATCAGTCCCAGACTCTCTGTTCCGCTCAAGGACTTCCATCAAACATGTGCTAATAGCCCATCTGTTGTCATATAGCTCTGATTGGCTCAGTGCAGTCTGGTCTTAGCAAAAATACAGTGTTTGTGTCTTTCAGCATAACAGAAATCCACATTGCAAAACATTGCTGGGTTCTTATTTATTTTTTATGTTTGCTAATTGCTTTTTAATAAACTGTTAATCAACAAGTATTACTTTGGTATATTTTGCTTTACAATTATCCCATAGTTCACCTACTGTTGTCATTACAGGGTCTGTATAATTAAGGGTTAATCACAGAGTCCTTCACTCAGGCAGAGTAAGTTCACACATTCTGATTTTGCTGGGCTTGACTTGTCCCTGGGTCGACAAGGGAGGGGCTTGCATTTCACTGCTTTAACCAATCACAGTCTTTATTGTATAACATCACCGTTAATTAAATCAAACCAGTGTTCTTTGTTAAGCGACAAGGTGCACAGATTTCTGAAGTAACTGTTTCATTGTTTTTGCCTTTTTTTAAGATACATGACATAATAATAATAATAATAATAATAATAATAATAATAATAACAACAAAAAATAATAATAAAATATTAACAAAAATGAGGCTTGAACCAGCAATCTCCTGATCATAAGCACAGAGGCCTAGTCAGCTGAGCCACACACCCCCCAGGCCAAGAGCTTGCAGGGCTGGAAGTCTCGAGTTTGAAAATGAGAAAAAAAATGGACTAATGTAGTGATGTCATACAATGAAGACTGTGATTGGTTAAAGAACTGAAATACAAGCTCCTCCCTTTTCGACCCAGGAACATGTCGAACTCTGCAAAATCAGCATGTCCAGGGTGGTTCTTCCTTCTCAAGCTTGCCCAAATGGTATTACCGTATTTCACTGTTATTCCTCTGTGGGACAATGTGTCCCTGGTATACTGTACGGAACCTTCCAGGCACCATAACTGCCCAACTGGGGTGCCGTTTTCTGAGGGGTCGCCAACTTAGCCAGCCAATTTCACTTCATCTCAGCCAGAATACTCTGCAGGGGCTTCAATCGGCGCTGCACGTGTGATATTTTTATATAACCTGCATGCGCAGCCTTTTACTAATCCACAAGGGAGTTTAGTCTTTCTTTATGCATGAAGTGACAATACAAATTCCTCTGAGCTGGGCTATAAATGAGTAGAATATGGAATAATTTGTATGCAGCTGGAAGAAGCCGCTGCTTCTCTCCTCGCAAAGGAGTCTTGCAGGTAAACAACGGGGGTTTAATATGCTTCTGTAATTCATCTCACGTCAGCAAATGACTGGCGGTGCCCCCCCGGGGGTCGTGTGGAAATGCGGCAGGTTAATTCCTAGCATCTTACTCCTCAAGAAAAAGCATGAGTCACTCCTTTAGAGGTTTGAGGTGACCTACATAGCAGAGATCAGAAAATGTGCACATGTGCAAGTCTAATGCCTGTTTAACAACACTAACAACTGAATAGCCCGAGGGTTATATTTCATTTCATGGTAAAAGGCTGTATGTACCCAGAGGGAATTGGCGACTATGGCAACATTAAAATACGCTCTTGTTATTTCAAGCAATACACTCCTGGATTCGTCACTGTCTGGTCGGAGACAAGCAACACTAAGAAATTTGAAGGTAACTGAATAAAACCCTTAGAATCTCCATACCTTTTTACTCGTGGTTTGAGAAGACCCTTCTACAAACATTCATGGCCAATAATTAGATGGAGGCATGCAGACAGAATCCATGTGATGATGGTCACAATGAAAATATGTATACGTCATCAAATGCAAACACTTGCACACTAACACTAGTAATATGACAAAACTTTCTTGATTAAAAGGGCGTGACAGTTCATGTCTTCCATTCAGGCACTATACTAGTTAACTAGTTAACTGATTAGTTAATAATGGTAAGACTTCACTTTAGGGGGCAAAAATTACTTAACTCATTTTGTATACAAGAACAAATCATGAACTAATTTAGGTTTCCCCATGAAATACATGAACTGTCATGATTAATTAATGATGAATGAACATGGAATTAGTACTTAACAAACACTTAGTTACTGGTCAATTAATGCATTAGTACTTATGTGTAGTACATTATTCATTTCCACTCAAGTAAAATGTCCATTTGTGCACAATATTTACATTTTAAATTGATGAAAAAAATAATAAAATATAGTCAATTAGCAGAAATGTTTATCCAAAACTTATTTGAGAAAGTAGGGTCATTTAATCCCTAGAGCAACTGTGGATTAAGGGCCTTGCTTAAGGACCCAATGGTGAATTCACTCTGCTGATGCAGGGATTTGAACCAGCAACCTTCTGATTACATACAGTATCCTAATCTACTTAGCCACATACAACAGGAGTAAAACACACTGAATCTGAATAGTGAGATTGTCTGTCATATTAAACCCAGATTCAACAAGATTCGCTCATGTGGATGCTCTGCTTCCTGAAACACTGACGATCTCATCCACATTGTCTGTCAAGACAAGCTGATGAGAGAAATCATTGCAGTCTGTCCCAAGAGACCCAGTCTTTAAATAAAGTATCCAGTCCGATTACCAGTTACAGGAACCTGTGATGCTGTACTTTTCACAACCCATTTAGACTCCCCAGTCTAACCGGTACATTTATATTTCCCTCATTTTCTCAACTGGTCTTGGGGCAACAAACACAATGCTATGCACTTCCTACATTGCTCGCAGCCCATCAGCGCCACTGCCATCTGTCACATGACTCATCAGCACTATAAGGTTGCGCTTCCCTCATTCAGAAAACTAGCCGTATCTGCAATGATGTCACCTAAACGGACGACGCGAACGCACTCGCCAGCCATTTGTTAATTAGATTCTGGAAGCCTTTGATGTCTCGTCAATTATACAGTTCATAAATGAAAGGGCCACTTTTCATTTTCCTTTTTGCCCTATAAATATTACTCAAAACCAACAAACAGAACCAATATTTTAAATCATATATTAATATACTGAAATGATAAATAAAAACATTAAACCTATGTATGTGGATGAAGTTTAAACAACCATATACAGTAAATGACCTCAAGGGGACCAGCTGAATCAATAACTATGCATTTCTCTATTTGAAAGAATTGAAGAATGAAATATATCATAATGATTTTCCTAGTTAATTCTCTTGTGTCTTTCTGATTTGTTTGCATTGTATTTATAAGTAAAGTTCATAATGGTTTAAGGTCATTGTAGATTTCCAGTATATCTTACATTGCTCCCTTCTTTGGGTTGTGGGACGTTAAAGTGAATCTCCCACTTTTATTCATTTAAATTGCAGACCAATTCAAACAACACCGGTCAGGCTCTTTTCTCACGAACATGGCTGCGTGTTGGATGGGCGTCATGGAGGTGCCGCTCACTGCGATCTGCCGAGCCGTTGTTCGCTAAACCGGCTCACCCATGGAGCTGGCTGCGCTCCCCTCTCCAGGCCAACAGATGAAGCACAAAACAATTGTCAGAAGACAAAAGCAGATTTTTTCTATGTCATGCCCCATAGGTTGCCAGGTTCTCTATGAACACGGGTTGCCAGATCATGCCATTTTTTACCATCTGTCAACCAACCAATAAATATTCTTCCCTGATCTTGACTGGCACACAGCACCTTACGAACTGGCTGCCATAGTACTCTGTAGTCATATTTATTAGTGAAAACAAGTAGATTCCTTCTGACTCCATCTGTGTGGCTGATGATAGAACAGGAAGACTGAGATTATCTCCTCCAATCTCATGTAACATACAAGGTTTTTTTTTCCAATTCTGTCCTCTCCTTTTTCCTAATTCCTTTCATCCACCTCTGCCCACTTTCCCGTTTCCGTGGCAGCCAGCTTCCCACACGTATGTCATCGTATTGCCGGGCAAATTTATAAAGAGTTTGTTTTTGCAAGGGAACAGTGGGCGAGCGTCTGGCCCTCGCACGCCTCCCTAGCATGACGGCGGAGTTCAGCCTCCGCGCTGCCGCTGCCAGGGCCCCAGTAAGCGCAGTGGCTTGAGTCGCAGCCAAGCAGGCATCTCAGCAGACGACCTACACAAGCCCCCCATTAGCATCATAATGCTAAAGGCATGCTAATGCCCATGAGTGACAGTGTGTGGCCGTTTTCTTTTAAAGCCATGCAGCTCCATATTTTTCTTGAACTTTGCACCATGAATGAAATTGGAATTCAGATTGATGTATTTTATTCCGCAAAACTAAGAGTCACCATCATCGTGCAAGTTTTACTTGACTTTAAGATTTATTTTAAATATATCTCTCATTAACCAGTTTTAACATTCTGTTAAATCATAAAAATCGCACAAATGCATTCATAAACATGTGCATGTATTAATTGACATCACACTGAGCCAATGAAAATGGGGGGATACCCTGTGGGCCAATCCAGTTTCAGAAGGGGAGGGATCAGCTCCCCGATTTGCTTCTCCGCTTACCGTACACAACATGTTCCTTCACTGGAAAGGCAGACGTGTCACTACAGAGGCAGGTGCTGTGAATCTCCACAGAGAGGCAGGAACCGTACCCACTGTCTCTGTCTCTAACTAGTCAACTGCTGCCTCACTCCTACGCCTCAGTCACTTTACTTTTCATGTCCTTGAGAGATCAGTTTGAAAAGTTGTATCATTTTTTTTAACTTTAAGCAAACAAAAGTTTGCAGAAGCCGTGCATCTCATTCAGACACAAATCACAATCTAGGCCAGACATGGTCCCTTGTTAAGAACCAGAAAATCCTCCTGTGCAAAAAAACAGGGGAAGTTAGACATCTGTCTAACATGCAGGCCTGGTGTGCTTTAGAACTGAGTTCTAGGGTAGAATTTAAATTTGGGAATGTTGCTTCAGTGTCCAGTTTATGTCGGAAGAATTGACCTTTTTGACCAGAAGAAGAGATGTCCAGTTACACATCAGAGGTGACGGGTGAAGAAATTTATCATGGAAAAATATTTGTCGCATTTTATTTTAACATGTAATATTAAAGATAAACATCACTAAAGATTATTAAAAATATGTCAAGGGATCTTTTTAGGAACGTTAGAAACATTTATTGAAGAAAATTAGTAATTCCCGTGATTTATGTTTCCTGTTCTGTGAACAATAATCAAGCCAAACAGCCTTTAGTACGACTCGCAGATGATGTTTCTTATGATTCTGAGCATCATAATACCGTATGTGTGTATCTTGACATCACAAAAAACATGGAGACACACCTTCTAACGTATCATCGTCAAAATACAGAGGGTCCTATCTCCCAAGACTGACAAACAAAGAAAAAACTCAGAACATGGTCATCAGATTTTTTTAATTTGAGATAATCTTTGCTTACGTCAACTTTGTTTATAATTCAGCCTTAATGACAGGTCACATATATATGTTTTGCAGTCATTGCATTAGTGTTGGCTAGCAGTCTCTCCTTTGAACATCTGCTCGAGACTGGGAGTGGCCCAGTTTGGGAGAACTGCTCTCTACCATGCATACTGGACCAGACTTTTAATGATTATCTCAGAGAAGCCGCAGAGTCACGCGTATGACCAAATCATCAGCACCGAATGAAAATGAAGTACTTCCAAAAATTCATTGTTTCAGGAGTGTAAAAAAACGCATTTTACATCTACAAAGTAATCCAGATTAATGACTATCGTGAATACAAATGTTAACTACAGCAAACATAAATACTGGCTAAATAGACACTTTCATAAAACATCATTTCATTGTTCAATTAGGTGTCAGTAGACAGGAGAATGGGCATATTCCATCTTTAGTAAAAATTCACAATCGTCAAAAGCTGGATATTTGTGGTTTTTACAGACAGAGCGCTAAAGAAAATCTGTACTTTACTTAAATGTTTCCCAACCCAGTCCTCGAGGAACCCCGGAAAATCCACGTTTTTGCTCCCTCGCAGCTCCCAGCCAATGAGGAATACCTAATACCTGGTACAGGTGCACTGGGAGCTGAGAGGAAGCAAAAACATGGACTGTCCAGGGTTCCCCGTCGATTGGGTTGGGAAAAAGCTTTACTCAATGGGATATAATGTAGTAGCACATGCTTAGTTAATGCATGAATTAACCAGTAACTAAGGGTTTGTTAAGTACTGATCCCATGTTCATTCATCATTAATTAATCATGACAGTGCATGTATTTCATGGGGAAACCTAAATTAGCTCATGATTTGTTCTTGAACAGTAAACAGTAATTTTTGCTCCATAAAGTGAAGTCTTACCATTATTAACTAATCAGTCCCATACCAAACTGATAACTGATAATGAGTTCAAATGCAATTCACAAGCGTTAAAAACAATTCACAAATAATATTCATTTAATTATGACAGGAGATCACTGTTGTGTTAACATGATACCATGAACAAATGAGGTCCTGTTGATCTAAGATCTACATTCATGGTAATTCTTTTATACGGAGTGATTAAAAAAAAAAAAACATAATCTGTGACTAAATAATGATCAGAGATTGTCCACTTTATCGACAGGAGGCCAGTATCCAAATAAAAAGTTAATAATCAACATTTACTGATGTAATGACAGTCTCGAATGAGTAATCACTTGTTTAAATTAAAAATAATACTCCCTGAAAAGTTTGTAATTATGAGCATCTCTCATTTTTTGTGTCATGACTAAATTGTGAAATACACTTTCATAAGTAACATTTGTCCTGAGGCTGCTTGGCATCTATTTGAGCGCTAGAAATTTCTGTGTGCCGTTCTGGACAACGCTTTGCCTCTGGCTGTGTAGCAGAGATCCAATTACAGCTGTTAGCCTCTCTGCTGTACCATGGAGTTGTATCTTTGATGTTTCTGCTCTGATCTACAAGATCAAAAGCCAGAGTTTATGAAGTAAAGGAGTTACAAAATACATTCAGGTTCAGAGCTTAAGTACCATATCGTTCTGCATCTGCATGTCAAGTCTGTGATCATTCCGGATGTTCTTGATGCAGTCTGTGTATGAAGTGAATGCTATGTGTCCCCGGATTGATTTGTTGACGGTGATACTTCACTTTTTTGAAGGCTGTTGTTTTAATGTTGCAGTTTCATATTATTTAGAGCTGCAGGGGTAAGCATGACACACGGTACCTGTACCTGACTTTACGAAACTCCCTTTACATTTCAGCCAGTTTGACGAAAAAGTTATATTATTGAGATTATTACAGAATACAGAAAATAAAAGTGGATAGGAAAATAAACCCGATAAAATTGCTATATTTTGTTATTATTTTGTATTAAAAAAGCAATGGAACGTATTAAAGAGGCAGATAGCAGACTTGCAAAAACGTATCATTTTTAAATAATTACCAGAGGGTTACTTTAAGAAATACAGCAAAAAAATCCCAACAGTATACTAACACATTTCCCTGCTCATACAATGTATCCTTTGGGAACCAAATATCTGAATATTTTTGTTCATTTTTTAATTCTTTATCATAGAAACCATTTGTCACCCATATCATGGCTAATTGTTTGCTCTGCATGTGAAGCAATCCACCAAACTGTGTTCCCAGAGAGAGCCTTTTGCGTGCCCACACACTAAGAAGCGTGGCCTGGACAGCATGTGTTTCAGGGATGGGTGGGGCGAGAATCCGTCGGGGCCCACTTGACCCTAGGGCACGTGTCTCCGCCATGACCCAGACCCGTGGGCGGCTCTCCTGCGCCAGTTTGCCGGCCACATCCTAGCACAATCTGGCAGGGATTCCTCCGCTTTCCATGCCAGATGCTTCTCGCACAGTCTAGACCACCTCTGCTTCTACGGAGAAGTCCATCTGAGGTCACACCAGCCGGTGGGTAATACATCCTTCTACAGCAAGATACATATAAATGCAAATGATCAGGAGCACAAGATGTGAAAAGACAAAACCGTACACAGAATAAATGGCTGAAGGTCATGTGAAATCCACCCCTTTTCTGTACCTGCTTCTCCTAAACCCTACTAGAGGCTACAGACACAAGGCACGGAATAACCAAGGATGGGGTACCATCCTATCACATGATACTCGAACACACATACAGATCAGGAAGACTTGTGTCTTTGGACTGTGGGGGGAAACCGGAGTACCCGGAGGAAACCCCACGACGACACGGGGAGAACATGCAAACTCATACTGTAAATAATCAGCATGGGGGAGAGGTGGGAGGTGACAGTACTGACGACTGTGTCACCATGCGGCCTGCCTTGAGAAATTACTGATCATTTATATTCCATATCAATATCTGTGGCGTCAACAGGAAGCCAAATTGTGGAATATTCATTAAACGTTTAGCTGAATGTTATAGTCAGAAAACACAAAACATCAAGAATGAATACTGTTGAATGAATGAATGTAGCCCCCTGTGATGGTCTCAGTGTGATGGTCTCACTGATATTGATCGTTCCAGTGTCTTTGCTTATCGATTGTCACCTTTCAATTCGGTCAGTCAGTCAGTTCAACTGTGTCATAATCCAGACCCAGCAAAATACAGTGACAGCTAAATAAACAACCTTGAACCATATCCTCCAGTGATATGTCATTTTAAGGATGCAAACCAAGTCACATTCTGCATGAAATTATCGTTAGACCGTGAATGAAAAGCCTCTCTCTAGATTAATATTTTCACTAATAAAACATGAACATTTTTATTTTATAGCATTATTTTAGTGTTTGTAGTAATCAGAGATAATATTAGCATCTTAAAGGTACCATAATGCCACACTCCTGACATTTCTTGAAGTACTTGAAGAATGCCAGTACTGGCCTATAAACAATTTAACTAAACATACACAGTAGTTTCCTTAGATTTCTTACTCTTCATTAATAAAAAAAAAGTCAGTAATCACCCACAGACAGAACTAATTCCACATATGTTTTAAATCCATACAAATCATGTGTGGGACAGAACAGCGCAAACAAAGCCATTTATTTAACGTTCCCCAACCAAGTGGAAATACAGAAGGCTATGAAAGCCACACATTCCACATAAATTTATCATCTTAAAGAATCTCCTTAAAATGAGAATGCCCAGACTATGTTGTCAAGAACAGTTAATATATCTTGGCCTTTTTATTTACATGGTGTGAATTGATACAGGGATTTCATATGGTTACTTTTCATACATCTACTGTATTAAGTGATATACACTGATCATTTCATTACTCAGAATGTATCTTTTTCCATTTACTGTACCTTAACACTCATGTCAACATTAAGAAACTGGTTTCTGATTTTAAAAAGGCACAGTTGAACACAAATTGAATTCATATTGCACTTTTAAATTAATCTATCAAATATTACATCGGAAACACTGCAAGGAAATTGAGAGCCTCAGTAGTAAATTAATTATATTCAAAGCAAATGTGTCTTGACATAAACTGAAGTTAAAAATAAGCTAAATAAATTTCATAAGTACTTATGTTGTAAAGTATACTTTGGATAATATTTAGAATAGAAAATCGAAAAAAAGGAACTTCGGTTTGAGAAAATATGGGCCATACATTTCCATCCCCTGCTTTCCGCACCTTGGTGTGCTTTGCACTACCGGCGAATTTCAGCTGTCTCCGTTTATTATTTTCATGCACACTCCAGAAAAAAAATAAATAAATAAGGATCAAGGATAAGAGAAGTGGACGACCGTGAGCCAGCCGGTCAACCTCCCAGCCACATTTGTTTGAATCGCTGTAATTCTGCCTGTTTCTTGTGCACCTTTGATGTTTTGTATTTACAAACCTGTGGGGAAGCAAGAGAGAATAAGACTGAAGCTCATAGAGAAACTCTCTGTAACAGATTAAGGAAACGGGCGTACGTAATCACCGACTCCTGGCATCAGAACCGATCTAAAATCTGATCCGAAAACCACTGTGCTCTTATATAAATATAGCAATGGTCTGTAACTGAAGCTATTTTAAAAATCTATGAGTTGCATTAAATATTTTCCCAAAGTGGAGCAATAGGTTTTCAACGTAAATTTCCATTCCTGCAAAGGAGAGACTTGACATCGCCCTACCAAATGAGCAAAGAACATTACATTCACAGGGATATTTCACTGGCTGTCAACAAATGTATAAGGGTTAAATATTCATTTGGATTTTTTTGGCTAAAATGATCTGACTAACAGTATAGGCCAAGCAAGGAGAATGAAAGCAAGAGATTTGTAAAAATATGGTTTTATATTATATCGTGTGTTGTGTAGCTGTGTTTTTATGTTTTACTTGAATTGATAAAAGTAATAAATTATACTTGTTTATTGTGCTAAATCAGTGTTGCATTGTATTAAATGAGCAGTGTTGGGGAAGTTACTCACAAAAGTAATCAATTATAGAGAGAGCTGAAAAGATCAGGTCCAGAAAGTACGAACCCAGACCAAGGTTTTGTTTCAACCACCCTGTTGAGCATAAAGAGTCACAGGCCAAGAATACTCAATTGGTTGGTGGAAACAAAATTGGATTTGTTCTTTCTGGACCTAAACTCTCCACCTCTATCTGTAATGGATTTCTTTTAAGTAAGTAAGTAAGTAAGTTAGTAAGTAAGTAAGTAAGTACTTACTTTTGTGAGTTACTTTCCTAACACTGTAAATTAGATAGCTGGCTCTGAATCTTATTTAGCCAGTCAGTGTGCATTGCCCAGGACTCAGCTCTCGTCATTGCTCTTCGAGCATAAACTCAGCCAATCAGTGTGCATTGCCCAGGACTCAGCTCTCGTCATTGCTCTTCGAGCATAAACTCAGCCAATCAGTGTGCATTGCCC
>JAODUD010000085.1:2499321-2509858 GCA_026784285.1 Stomatorhinus walkeri | reverse complement strand
AAGAACTTCAATGAGAAATAGCAGTGATTTTGTTTGATTTGGGTCAATTGACCCAGTCAGTCTTTCTAGTGTTAATTAAGGGCCAGGACTTCTAATTTCAGTTTAAGTCCTAGAGACCGCCTCATTTTACTTGCATAGAACAGACGCGGCCATGATGTAGGGAGATATCTGTACTATAACCGTTATGTTTACATTTGGCAGGAACAGCTCCTATGGTGTTTCTTAGTATGACCCTCCCCTTACGCTTTCCAGGTGTAGGTAAAAAGTATGACTTCAAATTCCATTGGAATTACCGTAAACAAATTGTCTGCCAGCTTAACAACTGTCAGTTTAAAACACATTTTAGTGCTGAAGGCACAGTTTTCAGAGTCAAGAGATGGGTGCTCATTCGGCTAAAGAAAATGTATCGGTAGATAAAGGCTAACATGGAAAGGCAAATAAATCGCTCCAATTAAGCTAAGCCATGCAGAAAATTGTTCGGGAATTTTCTGCGGATTCTTCAAAGGGACATTTCAGAAAAATATGGAAGAAAATGTCAGCAGAAATCCTCTATCTTAGGCCTACCCACCTGGATCATGCCGCCATGACACTATAAAACGTAGAACCACCATTGTGGTCCCATTGTTTTTCTGTTTGGTTAGAAAATCCCTCAAAATGAGACCTGACGTTTTTGATTCGTTAATAGATGTGTTAGGGCTTTAATCATGTGATGTTCTTTTGTTTCCCTCCCATTTGAATTTTAAATTTTTGGTTGCTATCCTGGAACGAGGTTTCCCTGAAATCATTACAAAACATAATCCTTAACGTATAAATTGAACTTCAGCGTTTCAAAAATTACGATAACGGTAATCAGAACTCTTTTTTTACTGAAGAGTTCTGCTACCATCTAGTGGACACGTGTATGAACAGCGCAATTATTTTTTTTTCTTCCTTCTTCTTACCCCCCCGTCGTGTCCAGCAGTTTAGCAAGCAGGATGTTAGTCTGGGTGCATTATTGTGCAGACACTTTTATTCTGCCAAGTGGAGCTTCGGATAACCTCCTCTTGTTATTTGAGGTATACTCTTTATTGACCATTTTATATTATTGCGCCACAAAGCCGGAACTGACAAGGAAAAAAAGACAGCGCAATTTTATGTAAACCATGGATCAGCTTCCAAGAATAACTTACGGGAAATACAGAAGGGAACCGGAGAAATTGCAGCAATTTTACTTACACGTGTATAGTATTCAGGTTTTGGCACATAGCAACTATGTTGTGTGATGCAGTATTTTAGTAGTCATGCTGTTTACGCTGCGCGTTTACTAACTCGATATTACATTTGTTCACCTCCAAGTGCCATGCAAGCGTTTATTTCACTTTTAGGTTCCAGCTGATCACATTGGTGTGAGTCAAATTGCTATTATGAAAACACATAGAAATATGCTTCTTTATCTACCCAAAAATTGTATCAAATATGAGTCTTTTAGATGTACCATAAAACACTATGGCTGCAGTGAGAGGACAGTAAGTGATTTGTCTTTGATGTTGTTATTGCTGGCACTGTTGCATTATGTTCAATTTTCTGTTGAATGTGGCAATTAATGAGAGCAGAAAAACATATGAAAAATGGCTATAAATCCCCTAACCCCTCATATTGACTAGGGTTCCTTGTGGTTTACACTTTGTGGTCCATACACCATAAAGCATATCAAATATTAAATGTACATTTACATGTATTTGCATGAATTTGATTGACAGATTCTTTTCTCCAAAGTGTCTCACAGTGTTGCTTTCCTCTTACTTAAAACTTGAAAGTTACATTTAGATTGTGTATTAATGTTATTTCAATATTAAGGCCCAAAATGTTCTGGCATGACAAAGGTTTTCAGCATGAATATAGCACTACATAAATCCTCACTGATGATGTTGATCAGGAATTCTGACAAAGCCAAGCAAACAGTAAGTTATTCAGTTTTAAGAGATCAAAGTCACGCTGGTAAAGTTCAGAATTTCAGAGGTCAGTGTCATTCAAAACAGACAACCCAGTTATCGGTTTACTAATGATTAACAAGAGCATCGTAACAGCAGCTATGTTTAAGGAGGTGAATCCTTTAGCATGGTGGTCATGGTGAACTAAAATACACCATTGTTATTATTAGTAATCTGGCTAAGAATCAGCCCTTTAAACAGTTAAACAGCATGTTATTTAATACATGCAAAGCCAGATCTGTAAGTATAGCGAAAACAAAAATATCTATGTCTGTGTCTGTGTCTGTGTGTAGAGAGGTATAGAGCAAGCACTTAAGGATAGATACATGAAAGTGAACATTAATCACTGAATCTACATATTTAAAAACATGCTATTAAATATTTTGAGTATTTTAAATATTGATATATATCATAAACAAAGTATAGATTCTACTGTACAAAGGAATATACTGTATCTATTTTACACAATTTTTCAGGCCTGGTCTTTAGGTATCTTGGCTGTATCACTAACAAGATGCATTAAGTTGTAATCCACACAACTAACAACGGTTGGGGGGCTGTCGCATGTGGACTTCGACCATTTCTTGGGTAGGTCCACGGCTATTTTGGCTGATCCGAGCTTCTCTGGTCACGTCAGTTTAACCCGGAGCACCAGGCACGTGTCTCGTGATCAAGCTTTAGAAGAACACGCTGAGCTAACAGAGCTCCACTAATGGGTTTTCCCTGCCATCTGACACTTGTGTTTTTCCCTCTTTGGCCACGCGGTCACTACTCTCAGATGCATCGTGTGGCATTCTAGAACCTGACAGAAATAATCCGAGCCCTGCCAGCCAGACCCGCTCTAGCTGTCCTAATCAGAGTCCTCGCCGCAGTTGGTGCTATCGTAACGATCAGCAGCGAAGAATATCTTGTGGATACTGGGGTCCAGCTTGGGCACCCAGGTCCGAGGCACCAGGAACGTGACGAGATTGAAGAAATCCACAAAGTACCATGTAGCGGTCACTGCAAGAGACACAGAGGCTCACTGGGGCAGGCAAACACACTTGGCTATATTTGCTACCAATGGGGACATGACTGAACTCAAAAACAATCTCGTCATTCTTTGAGTCTGTTGAACTCTCGTCATTAAAATTTATGGCCACTGCACGAATAATCAAATATCCAAAGAACACTGCTTGACAGACCGTTGATGCTGTAATAACAGGGGTCCATCCAGGTCACTGCATGCTTACCTGACAGTGGAATGCAGGTACTGGTAGCCAGAGGATCCCCCTGTACCTGTCATGCAGTGACCCATGCACACATGGTTGTCTACAGTGGAATATGGGATTATTAATTATCCCTGACCAGAATAAGGAGTTTGAAGATGGATGAAGTATTAGCTATGGAACTTCCATGGTGATTTATCAGCAAGGGCAGCTCAGCAAGGAATACCTCAATATCTTTACCAGATGTTTACCAGAGAAATGTGTGGGGATGTATCTAATATGTCAATGGGACCCTAGTGGAATATTGGTACTCACATCTCCACTTTGACATGAGGGCGTCGATCTTCATCAAGGAGGTGAAGACCTCGAAGGGAACCTGGAAACGAGGTTCAGAGCTGGATATGAAATGGACTCCCAGATAGAAAAATACAGAGAAGCCTCGCTAAGGTGAAACGCTTACCTGTAGTAGTAGATCATCAGAGCTCCTTGGATGGCTTTGTAAGGCAGTCGCCTCTCACCTGGATGGCACGAGTAAGAGAGATCCTGTCATTTATTTGACCAACTCAAGTTTTCTAGTTAATTAAACCTGAGAGTACAATTCATGTAGTTACTTTGCAAGTCTACAGGGAATCCAGACTGCTAGAGCATTTGAATACAGAAAACAAAAATAAAATACTTACCTACGCACAAAAGACGCTCGCCAAACAAAGAAGTGAAGACCTCCCTCTGTTTGACGAGTTCTTCTATCATTTCCGCCTTTTTCTTTGACTCTGGTTGTTGCCGTCAAGAAGTAAAAATACCCCATGTGTTGTTATAGCCGCAGTGCATCTGTTAAAAATAACCATGACTTATCTTAGAGCATGGGTTAAGAGAATATGGGTATAGAGAATGGCATTTACCTCAAGTTTCTTCAGTTCGTGGTTGAAACCCTCTTCAACGTTTATTTGTAGTTTCCCCCAAAAGTTGAATCCATCTTTTTCAAGTCCAGGAGTTCTCTCCAGCCATTTCTAGCAATTTATAACACGGCAAGTTTCAGAAATAAATTAATGCATCAAAAATAAGAAGTGGAACCGAAGCCGAATATGGAGGTCCTCCTATTTTTAAGACTATTGAGGCCATTATAAAGCCTTGATAATTTTATTTTGTTTATTGAGAATATCATTTTCACTACTAAAAATATTATGATATTCACCTTAAGGTTAATTAGTATAATAATTGCATTGTGCTATTTGGGCCGGATTTCAGCAGAGGACATGATTCTTATTCAAATATGTAATTTCCTAATCTCAACAACAGGTGGCGTGGTGGCTCAGGTATGTGTGTGTAATTCTCCCGATGTTTATCCAGTACCCCTGAGACCCTGACTAGGACAGGAGATTGTGATGGATGGGTAATCTTGTGATGGATGGGTAATCTTGTGATGGATGGGTAATCTTGTGATGGATGGGTAATCTTGTGATGGATGGGTAATCTTTACAGCCAATGCGGGATCTAGTTGCTGGCTGGCACCTCAACTAGCTGCAGAAGACTTAGTTCCTGCTCAGATCTCAGCGGTTCCTCAGCATCCTGTCCGTGGAAGTGCTCTCTGTAGTGACAACGATTGTAAGGGGACCCTCTGGATGTCTGAAACTCCAAGCTTGTTCTCCAGTAACCTGAACTGAAGACTGGAAGCCAGTGGCTGGAGTCAAGTATTCCCTGCAAACAGTGATTCACAGAAAAGGAGTGCGTTACACAAACCCAAAGAACAAATGGGTGGAACCAAAATATGTGTCTGACGTCATGAAGATGGTGGACGTACGCAGTGAATACACACTTAAGTGATCTGTGTGGCATATATCCAAGTCATAAGCAGGTTTGCTCACCGGAAATCGTGAAAGTCCAAGGCAGTCACGGTCTCCAGGACAGCAAACGGGTCAACCAGAAGTCTGAAGATTATTGTAATTCTTTGCATTCGACTTACAACTTTGAGCATATTCCGCTCATCTCGTACCTGTGGAAATGTAATTTGGTTCAATGCAAGGTTTCAAATTTACAATCTAATAAGGCAATGAAACATTGGGCTGTTTACAGAAAGTTCACTTTTCTACATGATAATGACAGTATTTCCTTTTAAATCGTTTAATATTTGTATGTTACATCATCTGAAAACACTGAGTAATTTGTTAAAATAATTTAGCTTGCTGCTATATAAATAGATAAAAGCTTGAAACACTCACACGATCTGAATCTAGTTCCCAGAGTATCTGCTTAAACCAGAGTTCATAAGCTGAAACGCAGAATTTTACAACGCAGGTCATTTGTTTTTCATAAGCCAGATCTTTACCACTAGTTTGACTCAAATGCATAAGTCCTGATAATTAACTACAGTTACGGTGAGTTTTGCCATTAAACGTTGTCATTTTAATTCACCTTGCTGGGTGACAATGAAGAGACGCTCATCACGGATCTTCTGCCCCTTTCGTTCACTCTGAAGTACTTGTGCTGTCACGATTTTGTCCAGCTACAAATAAAGGGACCATTTCCCCTCTGTGTTCACTACCCTCATCGCATCACATTTGCACAGCAACTGCACATTCAGCGCATTGTTTCATCGCACAAGTATCACGCAAGTATCGCTACTCAAAAGGTGTTTACCTTCAGATATACTTTGTAGACGATGCCTCCGTTGGCAGCTTTGTTAGTTCCAATCTGTGCGTCATCCACCTGGTCAGTCTGGGCATTATTTGGAAACAACCTATTATTTTCAGAGATCACACTGGTCATGCTGTGAAAACACTATATTTCTATATATTTTTAATTTTCCGTAAGTCTAATTTTAAAGAAGACAATTCTATGCAAATGGTATATGTTATATATATTTGTTTTTTTTTTCTCAGTAACATTGAACGTTATAGTATTCAATATATTCAGTTTTCCTAAACTTTTCCCTATCTGACATCCAGATACATACTGGTGCCTTTTTTCAAAATAGGGACATCCACTCATTCATTAAGACGTTCCTCACCGCAAATGACTAGCATTCAATTTGCAGACTATGACGTCGCCTGTCTTCCAGGGATGTGGCACATAAACTATTTCATGTTTTCTAATCAACCAATCAGATGCATGTGTTTAAACCTGCCCTTCCCCTATTGGTTTTGACCGAGGACATTTGTGTGTGGAATTATTTTTTTTTGTGTGTGTAGTTGGATAATCTGCATGTTATTATTTGAGGAAAGTTCACTGGTGGTCAGTTGAAATTTTATTCAATTCCATTAATTCCAGAAAAAGTAATTTATTAAATTGACCGATATTATTTTAAGAACAAATTAGAAGTCTGATGGCTGATACATGAATCGAGAAGATGTTCAGTTCAATGCAATGTCTTGGGATGTTAGTGCATGTGCATGTGGCAGTGGGTAAATAATAAAAATCACCCAGACTGAGAGGGGCTGTGGACATCTCTGACATAAATTTTGAGAATCATACCCAGGGTGAAAATAAAATACAGTACACGTGTATTTGAGTATTTTGGCTGTCTGTGTGTGTGTGTGTGTGTGTGTGTGTGTGTGTGTGTGTGTGTGTGTACATATATACAAGTCTGAAGTGTAGTTAATCAGCAATCTTATCCAGATGAAACTGAAAACATACTGTGATCTTTCCAGAATGAAGCTATTCACTCTTTTGTGAGCTACCCAGGCAGAGGCTATGACTGTGAGCGTTGTATACAGTATTTTGCAAGGGAAATGGTATATTTTGAATATAAAATACAACTTAAAATGGAATTTAAAACATTTGTTAATCAGTCACATAATAAAGCGTTTATATAAGAAAAAGGTAATAAGAAATTAAATGTTTTAAAATTAATATGTTAGTAATTTAGTTTACTTTTGGGCAAAATATTTTTAATACTTTTAATATATTTGCACATAAATGGGAAATGCTTTAGGTGTATTAAATACTTGGATAACAACTTGAAGCTATAATGTATAATGTATTAAAGATGTCTTCATAATGCATTATAATGGTCAGTATAACAATAAATAAAGTGTTGCAGTATTTTATATTGACAGTCTTTAGTCATTATAGAGTTGATTATGATACTTCATGAGCTCCAATGAAGCTCTCATCTATAGTGCTTTATAAATACCTTCATAATGCATTATAATGGTCTGTATAAGCATTAAGAATGCTTTTTACTGCATTATATAGGTATCTATAAGAGAGAGCTTCATAAAGCATTCATATAGCATTCATAAAGCATTCATAAAGCATTCATGTAGCATTCATACATTCATGCATAAACATGGATATATTGTGTTGTGCCTTTTTCTAAATATTTTTGCCATTTTTATAATGCTTTATGAATGCATCATAATGGGTTATGAATGACCCATAAAATTCATACAAAGTGTTACAAATATTCGTATGTTTATTTAAAATAATCAGTACTAACTATGATACAGTGACTTCCAAAGTCTTACACACGGCATCCAATGCACTCAAGCACAGACCTTCGGATACTGATAGTGGTTTGACAGATAAGAATTTATGCACAAAATATCAGAGAATGACCACAAGAGGGAGATATAATGCAACCTTGACAGTCAAAGAGCCGTTCTGATTATCAGTGTTTGCCCATTATCGTTTGCCGCCTCTTCTCTGATCTGGCCTGGAGATGCAGCAGAAAGACCAGCGAACCCTAGGCTATAATATGGATTAAATCAGCACTCCAAATCAATACTCCAGCCAGAGGCGAATTTCCGTGATGTCAGGTAGAGCCGAAGTACAGTGATTAGTGGTAGGTCATACACTTCAAACAGCACTAACAGCCAACGAATCAGCTGATGCTGTCACACATCACCGACCAATCAGGTTACACATCATTACCCAGCAGGAGGCACTGGGAAAGGGGCCTCACTGCCTAGCAACTGTAGGACAACTGGTTGCCCCAATGTCCCTTATATTTTAGCATCATTCAGCATTAAATCCTGCTGTGTAAATATCCAAGCTCAACAAATTCTTCTTTTCCAGCTTGTACATGTGAGACAAAATATGAGTTGTTTACAGAACACAATGCAAAGTAAATGTTACTGTAGGATCTCAATTAAATATTTGCTTGTGTGTTTTACGAGTTGAGTGCTTAATCTTGGGCATTCCTTTCTAAAGATTCAAAAGACTGATCAATGTCGACGTAAACAAGAATGACACAGATGTAATATTATTTTATTATTAAAATAATAAAAGTTCATTACAGTTAGAAATAAAGCTTGAGCCACTGTCTCCGGCCTGAACGCCTCATTTTAGCTGTAATTAATATCTGAGGGATAAAACTGTGTGCTCTTCAGGAACCAGTGTGAATCTTCAAAACTAAAACACGTGGTTGCTTGTTTTACTTTAAATCAGATACATATGTCCTAACATTTATTTTCAGCGCTCGCCATTGTGGATAATATATTTATCCCATATGGCCATTCTCAAGAAGAATGGGCAAAAGAGTTTAGTTTGGCAAAATAAATTGTTGCAATCAGAGACAAGCTTCTCAGTGCGATTATATCCTGTCGTGATTACATTTGTCTGAAATATCAGACCTGTAAATACAGAAAAGAGACGCAGCGCTTATTTTGTCATGGGTTATTACAAATTAAGCGGGAGGGGGTTTAATGGGGAATGGGGTTTGGGGGTACAGCTAGATATCCAGTTTATACAGTTTGGTGTTGGGTTTATGTCAGTAAATAGCAGGCCGATGTTATTTCCACAGATCCACTGGGGTATATTTCAATCCCCTGACATTCACATGTAGACAGACTTAGACACTGAAGGCATGTGGCATATTTGTAAAGTGCATTAATGTTAATAAGCACGTTAATCTGCTGCATATACCTTGACCCAGCGTTCTCCTATAACACAACAGGCCAGTACAGGGTACCTACCATGCATGATAAATCCTTTAGGTATTGAAAAAAAAACTGCAGAACAGTATTAATAGTTAACCATTTTAATAACAGAATAGGCTATAACAGGTCAGAGCAATATAGACAGTACCATTTTAAATTACCTTAATATTTAAGCAAACATGGATGAGGCCTTCAAAGTGATAGTGTTGGGTGCTCTTCAACATGTCAGTGGCTGATCCTCACACCGAGACTTCCTTTAGCACAACGGCTATTGAAGCCGACGAGAATGAATGGAGCGGTTAATGCAGAAAACGCCCCCGTCGCATTTCCCAGTTTAGTATATTGACTTTGGGTGGGGGGGAATGCGACAACACGACAACAGAAATTTCCCTTACGATGGGTGTACTGACTACTTTCGCCCTGAAACACTTCGGGGAATAAAAAAAAAACTTCTGTGCTTCAGTGTAATTGTCAGCAAAAAATAGAAAAAGATGATTCCTTCAAATCTGCAATGAAGGTCACTATTTTAATTGTGATGCAGTTAGTGCATCGATGATTCCTCTGGGCAGGAGAAATTTCACAGAGTAAAGACTTTCCTCAAATTCAGGTACCTTACGCATGTATAATTCAGAGGAAACTAATCTAACACTAAATCTTACTGTAAGGACCTTTTTGCATGGGAAATTTTCACAGCACTTCATAATCGATGGCTATATTTTAAAGCAAACTTAAATACTCACATATTTATAGTGCACATACAGCAAGCAAGATAAAGAATGAGGACAAATCAAAATAAGATACACTATATATGAGTTTGGTGTATTACAATGACAGGGTGTTTATTTCTGTATATATTACCAAAACAACAATTTCTAATATTCTTGGCACAATACAGGAAATGGGAAAGTGATGATTCATATAGGATTCTGGACTAATGTCATACCAGTTTGTAATTTCCATATCTGCAATCAGTTAATAACATTATTCAATACTCACAGTTTATCGGTAGTTATGGAGACAGGGAAACAATAGTAAATTGATATAGCAAATATAGCAATAACTAATGGTTTGCAAAAAAAACATAGTACACACAAGGACAAGAAATGGATTTGTTTCTGGGAAAAAAAAACAATATATATATATATATATATAATTTAAAGTGTCTGTTCTTCTGCCTTAGATAATAAACAAATAAAATATATATAAAATAAAATAATAGCTAGAAGAAAGTGAGAATGTCCCCTAAAAACATCCTACACACATGAATACATATATATATGTAAAACAGCGCAACTCGTGTAACATTGTGTTTGCCTGGAAGTGAATTCAACTTTTAGTTTCTTTTAGTTATTATTTCCCACCCTAATTTACAAATAAATTCATTAAAAATCCTACCATGTGAATTTATGGATTTTTTTTTCACATTCTGTCTCTCACAGTTGAAGTGTACCTATGATGAAAATTACTGACCTCTGTCATCATT
>JAODUD010000085.1:2477011-2499221 GCA_026784285.1 Stomatorhinus walkeri | reverse complement strand
TTGCAAATCCTTTGCAGTCAATTACAGCCTGAAGTCTGGAACACATAGACATCACCAGACGTTGGGTTTCATCCCTGTATATGTATATATATATATAGCTGCTCATATATATAAAAGTTTCTTTTAGTTGCTTGCTGTTTGCTTAGCAGCTTCTGGGTTCTTCCTGGATAGAAACCACACTTTCATGGGTTCTTTTTTGCCCTTCATGTTGACGGGTCCCCGGTACTCCAGGTGAAACTGGGAATCTGCGTTCTCTGCTGACTGTAAACACCTGCGGGACAGTGTGCCTGCATCAGGGATGGGTGCACTGGGTACTGTCCGCTGTTTTCATTGATTGCTTCATTGCCTCAGTTTGTATCTCACAGTGATTGACAGCACACGGGTGCCATGTTTGAACAGCATTATTCTGATTGCCATGCAAACTTCCTCAGCAGTGACTCAGGGTGCCATTTGGAAGTCTGTAACTTATATCCATCTCTTCTACTGCTATTTTAAGCTACTATAAACCCAAGTCAGTTTTGTTTTGCTATGTTTTTAATGATCAAATAACATCTAATGGCAATTTTAATTAAAAAAATTTCCTCACAGCTATCCATCATTGTGTATTACGTTTAATTTGGACAAATTTATAAGCATGCTCCTGCGTATGTGTTGAGAATGAGTGATGAGTCTTCGGGGACTCTCAGTACTCACCTGTATGTGTACTCGGAAACATTAATCTTCCCTTTTTCGCCCGTGGTTTCAGTACGACTCGTCAGGTTCACTGTGTTCCCAAACAGGCAGTAGCGAGGCATCCTCTGCCCTATGACCCCAGTCACCACCTCTCCCGTATGAATCCCGATGGTTATCTGGATGTAGAGCAGCCAAAAACCAGGTTAGTGCGTTTGAACATCGTCTGTCCAGCTGAGTGGGCTTGAAAATGGCACTATAGTAACTCCATAGACGTAGACTGCATAGACATAGACTCCATATACATAGACTCCATAGACACAGACTCCAAGAGACGTACTCACGGGCCACCCATGAGCTCAGGACTAAAGGTAAATCAAAGCCAGAGTCTGCTCAGAGATTTAGCCTCTTGCATGTCATAAACACTTCGTAAAATAAAGGTGTTTGTTAGGTCTGGTCCCTTTTTGTTTACTGAGCAAAGCCTTATTTATGCTCAGAATAAATGTCATATCTGTTTTGACACCATTTGAATTTTGCTTTGGATATCAGTCAGACGAGTACGTGGGTGGTACAACCGGCAGATTGTAATGAGTAAACACTGGAGGGAGAGCTGAGAGCAGATTGGAACGTAATGAGATTAAACAAAATAAAATATATATCAGATCAGTCCCTGCCTTCCGACAGGAGGGCCAAGCGACCTCGAGCAGGTAACGGCAGGACAGCTTGACGGTACAGTTTGAGATGCTCGTGTAGCACCTATTTCTGGGCTTTAGTTTGTGCTCAGCAAGAAACGCTGTGACATAAGCTCCTTCGGGGCACCTCACCCGCCCCCCCCACCCCAAGGTGAAACGGTACCACTCCTGCGCTCAGCGCTTGCCGGGTTACGCAAATCCATCTCCTTTGATGGAACTGGGTCAGGCTATTCTCCGGCTGTCCCCGTCGGCTTCAAAGTAGCCAGAGTGATTCGGCGCTGGCAACGGCCGGGCAAATAGCACATTTCCAGCGTTACCGGGGCGATCTGAAAACCAGGCCACAGTGAAGTGTTTGCGTGTTTTGCTTCAAGTTTTTCGCTGCTGGTTTTTGTTTTGGTGCTCATTTTTTGTTCTGCTTCGCCTGAAGCACCCCCCAATAAAAAAAAAATACAAAATCAAACACAGGTACAGGTTTTTTTTTCCGTTTACTCAGACATACCCCTGACTTCCTGTGGGACCACAGGATGTGACACAGCGTAACAAGGTCGAGAAAAGCAACTTGCAAGGATGGAGGATCACCGGATTGGAGCTGTAGGCAAATGCAATGACATGGGCTGGATGTCGATTTGATTTGAGGCTCTGTCCAGTACCAACCTCCATTTCTCTGCCTGCAGTACCATCTGCCCAATAAACAAGCCACGGCCCGCTGGAACGTCAGCAATCGTCGTCACGGATACAATAACAAACGTCGTTCCTTGGTTTAAACAAAAGTACGCTGTCTAAGATCAAGTCTGCCACAGCCAACTTTGGCCAATTAGATCCATGTAGCTATTTTAGGTACACGGAAAGGAGGCTGGCATTATAGCTAAGGAAAATATATACGGCTAAAGTCAAACCGTCCTCCTCTACTGCAAACGCAACAGAACCATTTTCTGAATTTATGTAACTGGAACTAGGTACTTTGTGATTCCTGCAGTGGGGGAAATTTGTTTTAGCAGAACATTGTTTGGATTTTTTTTTTAAGTAATTACTTAATATAATCATGCTTTATGCGAGAAGTAAAAATTTCCATTCAACAAAAAAAAAGAAAAATTATACAAATTGACTTTGGACTCTCAGAGTTTAGATTAAACCTGACCACTACTGTTTATGCAAGTAATAAAAAGGCTTTTTCAGGGCATTTTAATTAATTATATATTGTTTATTGCTGAAGTCAGCCCTGGGGGTGAATTATATGTCACTGCAGTTCCCCCAGAGATGAGGATTCCTGATATCATGTCCATTACTAATGCATCTTACTACCTGTAACACACTAGTTCAAGGGTCTGTTAAATAAAAAAAAGAAATTCTCCGGTTCCCAGGTTAGCACCAATGATGGAATAAGGAAGGCAGCAAAATGAACAGTCCTGACAGTTTGAAGAAGAGCACTCAGACAGAGATTAATAAAAACAGCAGACTGTTATCACAGCTGGCTCTCGTAGCAAAAGGTTGTGTCCAGATACTGATGTTGACGCAGCCTCCAGACTGCAACGCTGAAGAACTGAGCTACCAAAATGTCAGATGGTCTCATGGTTTGCTAGGAGCCAGTGCCATTTGAACATGAAATTTTTGAATATGATTAAAATTGGTTTTTGGAACCTTAAAATACGACCCCCCCTCCAAATACTCATCATTCAAACATCCAAACATCCATTCATCTCTCTGTCCATCTTCAAACTGCTTTTACAGTGAAGGGATGCAGTAAATATTAAAGTTAGTGCAGTGGTGCCCACGGTTCATGAACACAATCCGTTCCAGGAAAGTGGCCGTGAACCAATCTGTACGCGAACCAAGGCAATTTTTTCCATATGAAGGCACTGAAATTCGATTAATAAGCTCACCAAATAAAAATTTTTGTTAATTAATTTTTTGGTTTTTATAGTAAAAACGTGTATTTGCCCGTGTCTTGTGTGTACCCGGTCTGATCCTCGCGTGAATTTAGCGTACGTTAATGTTCCACCGTGTGCATCTTGCAGTTCAGCGTCTGACAGCTCTGTGTTTCCCGTCTGTGTATTTGGGTTCGGTGCTCATTGGTTGCCTGTTGCGGTCCTTCTATATACAATTGCACGCGGGGAGTGTTGGGACATGTGGGGCATACTGGGACATGTGGGGCATGCTGGGACATGCGCTCTGCCGGTGCTACACTAGTATAAAAATGGAATCGGGTTGAGGAATCTGTTCATCGACCAAATTTTTTACGCAAAACAATGCATTGTTTTCCACAACATTTTTGGTCGCGAACCAAATTGTTCGTAGACCACAGCGTTCGTGAAGCGCAGACACCACTGTAGATGGCTAGAAATGTGCCCCCTATAGGTAGGCACACAAAAAACACCTTCCTAACCTGAACAGGCTCCTCGTCCACCTTCACCTGGCCGGCGATCTCCATCATATCCAGAGCCAGGTGGCAGATGGACTGAGCGTGATGAGTACACGGCTCTGGAAGGCCACTCACCGTCATGTACTTGTCCCCGACCGTCTCCACCTGCAAGATAAGAGACACATCCCCCATCATCTGCTCTGTCCACCGCGGGCGGCCCAGGGGTGAATTTCTAGTCCCTGGGTTCATAGTGGAAGCAGCCGGCTGCATTCAGCTGTCTCTAAAAATGTCCCGTGACATTCTTGTCCTTGTCCTTATGTGTCAGAGGTGAATTACACATGAAAAATCTACCCATACCGTGAGATCAGCCTAGTCAAAAATAGTCTCCCAGGCTCTACAGCAGTGGTCACCACCCAGTAGACTGCATACAGACCAAAAATACAGTTGAATCCAGGCCATGTGATCATTCATTCCCCCTGGCCAAGTAATTTGATTGTCAGGGGACAGGGTCGGCAAAATTTATCATCGAGGATCACCCCCCTCCACCCTAGGTCAGCACTAAACCTTGGCTTTGTGCTTCTGACGGAATTTGGCCCTCATGGAAACGTAGGTCCATCTCCTCTAGTGGTTCTGGTGTCAGCAGGATGGAGCGTTATTTGACAACGCTTTGCAGCCTTCGCACCTGTTATGGAGGGAAGCGTGGAGCCGGACCTACCCTAGGCACGCTGTATAAGGGACAAGGTAATGCCTTGCCACCTCTTACCTTGTAAACATAAGGGTTCTTCCGAGAGTCTGTCAGGATGTCGAACCGAGTGTAGACGTCATTGAGCAGATTGACGATCTTAATGGCTCCTTCCGCTGAGGCGTGTTTGCTGCAGAAGGCGTTGAAACCCACGATGCCGCTGAAGAGGATGGTGACATTGTCGTATCGCTTCGCCGGGACGGGCCGCTTGTGTCGCAGCTCATTCGCCACGGACGGCGGCAAAACAGAATACAGAAGTCTATGGGAAAAACAGAGAGGTTCTCCAAGATTTTAGTCATTTTCTAGTCAATAAGTCATCGATCGTGATTCATAGCGACACATTTTCATGCCATTACTAAGTTACTTTTTATTTTTTATATATATGTTTTCATCTACTACATTAGGTTGCCGCTCCATCCTGGGTAATTCCCGCAACCTTGCATTCGGAAAATGGCTGGATGGATGGATGGATGGATGGATATTTTCATCTAGTTGCTGATTTCTAAGTGTCAAGTGTTCTTTAAGTCAAAACCAGTCTTTCCATTTTTATATTGAAATAATATTTAGCTATTAGAGTTTTACTGTCACCTGTTTTATGTATGTAATATATAGTATACTGTGTATAAAAACTGTCTGTAAAAGTCTGTATTAAGACAGAGGATGAGAAACTTCAGCTTTCCACGACCAAGCTTCAAACATAAAGCAGATGGGTGATGTTGCCATGACAACAAACTTAAGCCGTACTTTTTGCCAAACGCAAAATGTTTTAAATGATGGCTTGGTGTAAGGAGGCACAAAATGTGCCGAAATCTCGTCAGCCCCACTCACCGGACGAAAATACACATGGAAGCGGCTCAAAAAGAAAAAGTAATGGCGTATTCATTTTTAGTCCCCCAAGATAATATTGTGATTTAGCATTTAACAGCGAAGACGCCCCGAACGGAGCAGGCTGTGGAGCTGCTGCTTGTGTTTCTGACGCGGCAGTTGATGTTACTCGTGGGAAAGGACGGCCCCGAGCATGATGGGGAGGTCAAGGGCAACCGAACGAAAAAGGGCTTCTTAATATACAAATAACTGGATAATAGACAACTGACACAAATACTACAGAGTTACTATCAAATTAGCTACTAAAACAGAAATTTAGATATTAATTAGGCCCAGCAACATAAATAAACCAAACTAATGATAACTGACTCTACGTGACCCTGTTTTTCATTCAAATTAACAACAATTGCTATACATGCTGTCATATGACTATACATTTTACTGGGATAGCATAGTTTGTGGATTGTAATCATAGAGAGGTCAATGGCGGGGTATTGAATAACCACAGTTAATGAAGTGTAGCGTGAAACCGACTCCAAACCGCGGCGGACTCAGAGAGACACGGGAAGTAACAGCAAAAGCAAGGCAAAGTCCGACAGGCGGCGGGCAAAATCGCTCAGCCCACACATGGCCGCCCCAAAACGTATCTGGGCGTGTCGTGAGCTGGAGGCGAGCGGCAGGCCCACATCGTACTCGGCTGGGGGTGAGATCACAGCAGCGAGCGTCCAGAGCAGAAGCAATGGGAGTGAAACAATGACTGTGTGTACGACAGAGGGGAACGCCTGCATGTATCTGACGGTAAATCCTACGCTGTGAAGAAACTGTAAATCATTTTAGGGATGTTTTCAACAGTACCGCAACAAATCTACTTATGTAGAATCCGATGGCTGGAATTTGTATATTAAAATTCTTACTAATATGATTAATATATAATATAATATAATACAACCCCCCTCCCCCCAAAAAACTGTCGCCATCCATCTATTCAGCTTCCAGCCATTGGGGAGGGTAACAGAGCCAGCACCCATATCTGGTCAAAAAAGACCTTTCTAGCTACTTCTAGACAATCCCAAGCCCAACTGGGAGGTACAATCGCTCCAGCACGTCCTGCATCTGCTTGGAGGCCTCTATACATGTACCGGTTCATGTACTTAAAATCAGTGTTTACTGCTTAAAAGCAGGTTACAGAGAATAATGAATGAATTATTTATCAGGTTCAAACACCAGAATATGGCTTAAGTAGGAAAGTCTAATATGAGAAATAAATGACCAGTGCCTTAAATATCCACATGGGTAAGTGGATGTGTGACAGGCGGGAGTTTGACGTTCATTTTGGAATAAAATGCTGTCAACGCTGTGGAAATATTTCCAGGGTGGCTGAAAATGAAGTGTGAAGTATGCAAAGATTTAGACAGGCTATCATTCAGAGTCCTGTTTCTGCTGCGAATATATTTTCGGCATAAAAATACGCTGACTACCCGGAGAACCAGTCCTGTTCCACTTTACTGCCTTCACGATCCATGCTCATTTGAAAAGATGGACGCCGCAGGAGGCCCACAATAAAGCAAGACTTACGAAACAGGCAAATGTATTAAGCTACCGGGGACAGCCTGTATTTCACATCTGAATCTTTTCGAGACGGCAATCCCTAACATCTCTGATTTGTTGCTACAACTTTACACTTTTAGATGAGAAGCTGAGAGGATCATATCTGAGGTTTCCAAATTGATACATTCAAGGATGTAAAAATGAAGGGGATGGGGATTTAAGATCAGTCACTATGGGTTAGCTATGACGAGGAGATACCTGTCAGTCTTCTTCTTCTCATCTTCCAGAGCACGGAGAGTGTGCTGCAGGCGGTCTGTTAGGATCTCCAGCTCCTGTGTCAGCTTGTACTCCTCGCGGAACTGCTCCCCGAGGAGCACCAGGTCCCGTGTGGCGTCGTGGAGCGGGATGTCACTCAGGTAGAGTCCTCTCCTGGTCAGGTCATCCAGGTTCATCACGCTGGCAAGACAGGGGCCGGGTGTCGGGGGTGATCAGTCAAGGATGGAACAACAAGGCACTTCTGGCATTTCTTCTCTCTAAAGCAGTATGTGTTAGAAACTGTTCTAACCACAATCGTCATGACCAGACCGGTCAAATTTAAAGAAAGAGGTGAAAGGTGAGGCTGTTGGCAGGTGGCTCTCCATGGTGGCCAGAAACCTCAAGGTCATACCTCGGGGAGCAGAGGAAGAGGATGTTTTCTGCTTCAGGCAGGTAGATCATCTGTCCCTTAAGCCTGAGGCAGCTAATCTCCGTGCCCGTCAGCTCGTCCTCACTCTCCGACGCCTCCGCGTTCAGCAGGCCCTCCTTCCCACAGAAAACAAGAGGGTCTGGAGCTCAACGCATCCGGCGCAAGTGGCTGAAGGGCGGGATGGGGCAACGGCACCTACTCCACTGTGCTCACCTTACTTCTCAGCACGAAGACGGTGTTGATGTGAGACAGGATGCCGTGGAAGCTGAAGTCGATGTGCGGACGCACGAGGGAAAAGACCGAGGGCAGGCTGCAGCTCCCCGGCTGAAGCTGGGGGAGAAGGAGCGCCCAAGGATATTGCAAGCACATGTGGACATATCGCTGTCCTTCTACTATCTTCTCAAAGTCGTCTCACTGAAGACTAATGGCTTCAGGTTGAGATAACCTACAGCATGAGAGTGATTGTTGCAAAGTGAAAGGTTGAAGGGTGTTTAGCATTTATTTGAGGGCACTGAACCTGCCATGCTATGCCTGAATGACACTCCGGACTACATGATAAGAAGCCAGGTACACTATGCACCATAGTAGACAGTAACTGCGTTGCCAGGGGGCTCATACCTGGGGTAGGACACGGAAGATGGCGTTTCCACACTGGGTGAGCACCAGCTCCCGGTCAAACATGAGATGGAAAGGAAAGGCTTTGCAGAAGGTGTACGGACTAATCCGCGTCTCCTGAGTGCCATTCTCCTCGAACCCATCCAAATCCTCATAAAAGGCCTCCTCTTCTGAGTCTTTCTCCTCGATCAGGAACTTAATGTGGTCACACTCCTCACTCTTTGGCTGGATGACCTGATGTGGGCAGCAGAGAAAAAACACATGAGCCAAGGCTAAACACAGAAGGTCCTGAGCAGGTCAACATCTGCTGGTCTTTTACATCCTCAACTCTCAGCTGCTTTACTCGATTGGCTGTTTTAACGAAAGATGGATAAGCGTGGAAACTCCACATACAGGCAGGAATTCAGGCCCCAGATCTACTACTGCAAAGCTCCAGCAATAGATTGCAACAGGGATAAAACTTTAATCACTAATAATTACATTGCTTCATTCTAATCATGACAATGGTTCAATGAGTTGCATTTGCTTCTATACGAATCTCTACACTCCATGTTGGCAAGGACCAAAATGTCAGTCGGTATTGTGACGGCAACAAAGTAGCAACCCTTCGCAGATTAGTCACCACCCCATAAATCGGCATGCAATAAGTTGACACCGTAGTGCAATGGAATTCATCGGGGTGAGAATCTGGCAGAGGCTGTGTAAGCTGGAACAGGGCAAGCCATGAGGCCGATGGAGAAACCAATGTTGTCCAGTGGGTTACCAAGCAAAGACCTTTAACTGCTGACGTCAGTCTGCTGTTTCTTCACATTACGTCTCCATGGCAACCCTGGCCAGCATTTAGATAAATCGCATGCCACGTTAGAAGGGATGTCAATCCTGTGCTTTCGTCTCACTCAGTCTGTTCTCGGGTAACACGCTGCAGCTCAGAGATAAAACGGCAGATCGGCCGGGAGCAGAAAGCAAAGGAAAGATGCTCATTTTAGATTATTCATATTTCCATGACAATAGGAAAGCAGCTTACATATTTTTAAAACGTACCTTTTAAACAGAAGCCGTTTTAGTTTATTGTTGTGCAACCCTTGATATTGTATAGGTGATGAATATTATTTCTGACATAACGCACATTATTTAAAAATATCACGGCGCGATGTGAAGCTGCAGGAAACGCCACAGGGAAGCAAAGGAGCAAAAAAAAAATAGTTCAAAATCCCTGCTTTGCTTTGAATCGAGTGGCAATCAAGGCGGTTAGAACCTACGTCTCTACACAGAACCGCCAGGCGCATGGTTGATTAAAAAAATAAAAAAAAAAAAGAGTCCAAAAATACCCTGGTGAGTCACAGTCTGTGGGTTCTGCACATTTTAAAATTACTTCCAAGCAGACTATGAGCTTCACAGCAGGGTTGAGAATGTGCCAGAAACCTGGGGAAATCAGCACTGTCGTGTAAATAAACCCAATGCCGCTGACCTTCATCTCTATTTCAGTTCCGTGGATCTGCTGGGCCACGGTCTTGATGATCCCGATGACGATGTCCTGTAGGCCCTCTCTCTCCGAGTAGTAATGCAGGATGAGGTTGTTTCCTTTCTCCGCGTCTGTGCACCTGAAGGACGGGGCCCTCATTCCTGGGTAGATGGTGCCCAGATGGTCATGCAGAGCATCGAGATTCTGAAGAGGCGACCAAATAGAACGTGCATTTTCATTTAAAATATTCCCTGTGATGTCATAATTGCTCTTAAAAAATTTATACATTTCATTGACGAATCTTCAGATACAATGTAACATTAACTGAGAACTGTTTATGGCTTTATACTGTATACACATCTTCCCCCCACCCACCCCCGATTTATATTCAGAATCATTTAATAGCTGGGACTGTTTCATTTCATATAGCAGCAATGAGACAAGTGAAGTTAACACTTTCAAAACACCTACAGTTTACAATAGCCGGAAAAACAGGCTTAAGTAAGGATTAATGAGAAACAAAAAAAGATTCTGCATGGGCCCGTACTTGCAGGAACTCTCTAACGTTGGATCCCAGCACTCGGAGGATAGTGTCGTATCCGGATTCCTGACAGAACTCAAAGAACATCTTCCCGAACATCTGCAGAATGTCACCGGCATCGATCTCTGCGCGGGGGACAGCAGAGGACCCAATTAAATGGATCAGAAGTCGTTCCGCTGTGACGACGTGCCTCGCAGCACGAATGAACTACGCCGTGGTCACTCACTAAGAACTTTACTAGCTGCAGCCACCAGGTCGTAGGTTTTAGCGTCTTCGTAAATCAGTCTGACCAGGAACTGGCCCTCCACGTCCAGCTGTGCTTCCTTCCTGGGAAGCCATTCAAGAAAACGTAAAACAAATGACAAATCACGTTCAACCTATTTCTGGACAAGGTGCACGTGTCATCTTATTGCGGCCTCGCTTGTGTGAAGTGGAAGCAACTAGAGCCTTAATATTAAGAACACTTCACTGCCGGAAAACATTATTCTGTATCTATGAGGTATGAGTAAGTTAAAAAAAAAAGAAGAAAAAAATTAAGGCGAACGTGCGAACTCTGCACATAGACCCTTAGGGGGGATTTGAACCACAAACTCTGGATGTGTGATATTAGCCACAAAGCCAGCCACCCAGTTTGGGAACAAAAGACAAACGCAAATTGTCTTAGACAGAACTACATATCGCGTTACTGCAGAAATAAACTAAATGTCACCCAGTCACACTGAAAATTTTATCCCTTATTTGGAAACCTGCACAGCAGCAATTGAATTTGTTAAAGTAATAACACTCAGGGTAGAATCTCCATGACCAGATCACTGCGTTGAGCTCACTACTACTAAGAAAAACAACACTTGTTTTTTGGCTAGAAGCAAATTTCTGGCGGCACTTGGCCCAGTGTCAGTAGAAATCCTCAGGAAGGTAAACATATAGCAGCCTATTAATTTTTCAGATCCATAACTTGACCAAAAATACACTAAAAGCAATCGAGAAAAAAATAACAGGATCATTAATCAGGGCTATTACATCAGCTGAGATAGCATTAAGCCAAAGTATTTCTCATGAGGTGACACTGTACAGACTATTCAAAACATGTTTATTTAAGAACAGCTGTGCCTTGGTCCCTGAAAGCATGAGATAAAGTCATGTCCGGGACATGAGAAAAAGACAAAAAAGTTAAACAAGCTTAGCTTTTATGTTTGTGCACTTAGAGAGAGGACATGTTTATACAATTCTGACACTCAACGGCCTACCCTAGACTTGTGTGGACACACCGTATACTCTCAAGATCGCTAATAATATCCTTTTTTTAGCATCAGCATTTTCTTATTTGGCCAGACTAAAAAAAACCTATAAAGTGCAAACAACATAGAGGGAGATTAAGGTAAGACTACATACAGTATACTTACTGTATATTAAAATCAGGCACCGAAGAATTGTGAACCATGCGCTTGAATTATGGTGTTTTCGATTTTCACTGTGACAACAACGCGTCTTACGTGGTTATAGGGTCCGTGTAATTAACTCGTATTTTAAATGTAAAGTGAAGAAATTTATGAAAGAACCATCTAAACTGGCCTCTTTTTAAATCCACTGTTATATCTTTTGGAATTTAAATAGCATGGTTTGTTCAATACAAAATTAAAAATAAAATCTTCATATGCTCAAAATATCTCTAAATAAAAAGTAAATTAACGAAGCAATGTTTTCACCATTGATACACAGCTGTGATGTTCGACATATGCGTAAAGATAAAATGAATTTTGATTCACTGCTCCATAATGCGAACAAGGTGCCAAGGATCCATGCGCTTCTTATGACTGACAAGCGAGGTCAGCATGTTGTGAAACTCACTTGATGTCTTCCCAGACCTCCGGCCCGTAATTTCTCAGAACCAGCAGTTCCAATGCGTGATTGACAAAGCCATACTGCGAAAATAAACGACAGCCGTAGGTAGTAGATATATACACCGAACAAAAATATAAAAAATAGGGAGAGATTAAATTATCTTTATAGATTGCGTGCGATTCGTGTGATTATTTGTGCCCCCCCCCCCCCCCCTCACTCCAGAAGCAAATGAAACTGCATCGCGTCTCTCACACCTATTTCACATTAAGGTACGCCGCTTTATTGCAGCTAAAGATCTCACACATCTAAACGACACCAATATTTGCTTAGACGCAGCATAATATGTTACATAACAAACCTCCATATGCATAGCGTTAAAACATTTCAGAACAGCGGCGGTTTTATTAAAAACGTTTTCAGCTAATAAAACGCCCGTCTGGTCGTATATAAGTTATGCACTGCGTGAGAATATATGATGTGGCGACCTTACGTACCATGCTTTTAAACCGAAATAATCTTCTTGATTTTCTTAAGCGGCAAGGCAAGGTGTCTCTACAGCCCTAACAGCGTTACAGCCCGAGTCTGTAGCGTAAGGTACCACCATCCCTGTACCGTTATCTGCTTAGATTGGCGTCTGCTGCCTCCAATTGCTGGTCAAGTTCACATGAAACGCTGAGAGGAGGCGGGCAGGAGGCTGCGGCTCGGATGTGGGGCTGCGAGTCTCTTTGCGAATATCTTCCAACCATTTCACGCAGTTTTCCTGCCTTTCCATTTTCACTTTAACGCAAATTTATGCCACATGTTAATACGTTGTCTTAAAGTTTTTTTGATTATATATCTGCACCTTCTTCTTTCACTAGCCTATAGTTTCAGCATGGAGTCTTTGTTTTTGTTATGCCTTCATTCACGAGGCTTTCCTTTTGGCCACGGTAATTCACAAGTTAAATTTTTGATATAACTTGGAATTATTCCTACATCCACATGCACACGAGGCAAATGTATCGGGTATTAGTTAATATTTGAAACATTACATTAGAATATAACACATCTTTAAGTATTTTGGTGGTCAGAGAGACCTGCAGGTTAAGCGTAGCACTGAAACCAGCTGGATAGATATGGGAGGTCGCGATACTTTCTGACATCCCTCCTGAGATGTTCGCTTATTTTCCTGTGTATTATGTGTACTACTTATTCATTTATTAACGTGACAGGCAAGCTAAGTGCATGAAGTAAACATGAATTTGCAGTTTGTCAGAAGAGCAGCAACTCTTACGTCTAGATGTAACCCCAAGCCCAATGTATAAGGTGCGTGACCAGTGACGTCACGTGACCTCTGTCTTGTAAACCGACTGACGGCTCTGTATTACGGCGAGTACCAGAGAATGGGCACTAACGCCCACAACAAAAAGGCACAGTTTAACAAGGGAACTATGAAGGAGTGTAAATTCAGTAAATGATGGAGACCCTACTGTTGGAGGGCTTTCACGTGCTGTAGTGTGTATATAAGTATGAGATAATGTCTTGTCCCACACTCCAGCTCAACAAAGGATTTTATAAACAGGAAGATCGCACACATTACCGTTGTCTTTCTGCATCCAGATATTAAGGCCTAATTATGTAGTTTCCATTACAAAAGTAAATACTGTAGCTAGGGAATTCTATTTGTCAAGGGAATATTCTAACACTTTGTAATGGATCTGTTTTATTTCCTTCAAGAAGCAATTACTGTTAAACAAAAAAAAATGCCCACATACTGTATATACCATCTTTCCTAGAAGAGATTTATAATTTGCTCCCCAAACATAAACTCTCTCCAGTGCTGTGGGACGCCAAAACAGGTAGTATTTTTAGATAGTACTTTGGGCACTGTACAGTGACAATTTTAGAGCCCACCATCTCATCTCATCGTCACTGTGAGAATTCATAAACACTGAAAAGGGCTCGATTACAGAACTTCAATATGGCTTAAAATGGATTCCCATTCTGCGGTAAAAACAGAATAACCATTCAGTTTTGTCCCTATCTCTCTTTCATATGCACACAAACACACATTCAAATTGCAGTCTGTGGTGTTCACTGCTTCTTATAGACTATGCAATACTTCCGTTCACTCTTTTGTGGCCCTTGTAGTTCAATATAGTTCTAGGTGGTAAAACTTTAAGTTTCTTTTTTCTTGTATTTTTACCATGCAAATGCTCAGCTATATTGGTAGAAAAGCATAAAGCAGAAATGACACAATTTCAAGATATGCTTGACAAGTTTGAATGGGGTCATAATGTTTATTGTAGTTCTGCAACAATGCGAAAATAATGACAATAATAAATGTTTATTATTGAAATAATAAATCATTCACCGTGGTCTAACTATGTGTCTATATTACACATACAGAGCAACACACAACCTGCATTTTGTAAAATTACATAATACACAGAAAGTCCATCATTTTGCAAATGTTGTATTGTATCATAAGTGAATCCCACGGTACACAATGAACACGTAAAAGAGGTGATCTCTACAGAATCCTGGTTTCACCTCCATGAATATATAACAACGTTGTAGCTTAATTCACAACACACTCACGGTCCACATTAAATTTGCTCCCCCAAGAAGTTTGTATTGCTATAATCACAAGCCTCCGGTGTGGAGTCGTTCCCACGGAAACCACCCTGTTGATCACATGCCTCCAAGAAGTAGCAAATGCCCGGAATATCGGGGGGGAAGTTCGGCGGAAGATCCCGTCGGGTTCTGGGTATGAAGACAAATTCTGGACGACCTTTCAGCAGCCTACGAAAAACACACCAGAGAAGATTGCCACCTTTTCACGTGAAAACTAAAAATGCTCAAAGAAGCCTTATAATACCAAAATGTAAACTGCAAATCAACCTCTAACTAACAAATAACTATTCAATAAACAACTTATCAACAAAAAACCGAGTACTGATATATCAGAAAAAACCCTCTAGCCATCCAAAACAGTATCAGTATGTACTATAATTCTCAAAAACAATAATTGTATATAAGGTAAAGAAAGGCTTTTGGCTAACACAGTCCTCATTAAAATACACCAAAAAGATGCCTATCTGTTAAGTGAATAGAGATCATAACCGGGGTGTTCCTTTGGAATGCTGGGTATTTCTGAATATTCAACGTCCTCTGAAAACTCAGTACCTTATTTGAGTGGAGCACAGATCATCCGACTAGGATACGGTCACAGGGATAAAAGACACCAGCGGGGATGTAATGGTCTGCTTTCATTGTACAGTCCCTATGTAGCTTGTTGCTGATACAATGAATCACGTTAGTATGTCACAGCATTCTAGTATTCTTGATTTTCAGAACTTGGCGTGTAGCTTGGCACAGTTTGGCACGACCTTTCTTTAAACTCCTCCGAAATTTGGATTTCTGTAATATTTTTCGATGATACATTTCCGTCATCTTCCTGGAATGTTTAGATATTTTCGCTAGTTTACTGTATAACGGGATTTCAGCTAAACTTTGCGATAACTTTAGCCAGTTAACATAACAGTGGACAAGGGCATAGATTTCATTATGGATGGTAAAGACGTGGATTTAGTGAACCCTGGACAGGAATGCAGAATGGTTTTTAAGTTATCAGTGCATTTTTTTGTCTCTTATTCATCCCCTTATGAACCATGATTATAGCCGTGATTATTAAAAATGTTTATTTACAACTATCCATTGTTACAAAATATCCATTGTTGTTTGCCTAGAAAACTCCAAAGATTCCCCGATACAAATATTGACAAAACTTCACCTGTACGTCGTCGGGCTGATGTTGATTCTCCTCGGCAAGCTGCACGACTCGAACTTATTGGCCAGGGTGACATTGTTGCCGAAGAGGCAGTATCTCGGCATCTTTACGCCAACGACGCCGGCGAGAATGGAACCGGAATGGAGACCGATTCGCATCTAAGAACAAAAGGAAGCCGTCGAACATACAACACCGTTCGACAAAAAAAAAAAAAACACGAAAAAATTGACATACGCACGTACATTGTGCGTACAGAATACGACATGTTCCTTCTGTATCGATTTCGTATTAAACTGACAGAAGTTTAATTAAAAAGAATAAACTGTGGAAAATTAAGGTTTTATGAAACAATACATCGTGAAAGCTTTGACTTTGGAGCTGTTTATAATTAAATACAAGTCCTGCTCTTTTTTTAGATGACTTCTACAGCCCCCAGTTCTGTTGTTAAGTTAAATTAGCTAAATGTATGGACGCTCCGCAAGCCATCACAGATGGAAAACCTGTGGTCCGCTGGACCTCCCTCCTCCCACCACTTTTAACACATGAAGGAGCCAATTTATTTCATTTCCCTACATGATAGAAACTGAGCACAGCAGTCTACAGTAATAAGACTCTTTTTGTTTTGGCTGTGGCCAAAAAGAGACTCTTATTTATAGTTATATGTCGCAGTTCATTACTGTCTCTGTAGAAAACCATTATGAAGACGTCTCAAGCCTGCCTGTTTATTCCTGATAATTTTAATTCTCTCGGTATTCGTGCCACCAACGGGCAGAGCTGTGGGATCAGCTGTCACAGTACGGGCCCCCCTTTGAAGTTCGCCATCAGTGCCCAGGAAGCCCAGAACTGCACCACACTGTTCGTCAGAAACGGCTGATTATTTTCCAGACGGAGGTTTTGGAGTTCAAATGATAGTTTAATTAAACCTACAGCATGATATTTATTTCTTTGACATGGCCAGATTCAGGTAAGACTGACTATGCCGTCGCATACAGCAAGAGTGTTTATAGGCAACAAGACAAGAAGTGAATGATTTAAGGGCATCATACTGAATGGAAGGTAGATATTTCCTCCAATGCTTGTTACATGCTTTCAAGTTCTTAAGCTGGAATTATATGGAAATGCTATAACCTTCATAGCTGCCGCTCATGATCAGCGTGGTGTCAGTCTATGCACCACTTTGGACGACTACAAAACTGAAGATTAAAAAAAAAAAAAACAAGAAAAAGGGTGAATTTTCACTTTGAAAACAAAAGGCCAGATTTTTTTAATGATGCTTATAAAACAATTTACTCTGTTCATTATCTGACAGTTAACTTATAAAGTCAATACTTTCAGTTCCAATAAAATATATCACCGAGGCACCATCACTCTGATAATATATGGTAAAACATTTTAAAATGGACTCCATTACTGACCTTAATGACATCTCCGGTGGGGGTCATGACCTCATCTGATAGTTCCATCATCTTCAGGGCCATCATCGCAATCTGAACAGCATGAGTCTGGCTCTCCTTGTGCAAACCCCCAGCCACACAGTATGCATCACCGATAGTCTCTACCTAGATTGTAGGGGAGATAAGGAGCTGCTGTATCAAAGTCCACATTCTGTAGCCGTACAAGCAAGTACAAATGCAAAGGTCCTGTGGATTTATCTTCCAAATGCATTGTTTCTCAAAACAGTCCTCGGAGAGCCCCAGACGATTCATAATTCTGCTCTTCCCCGGGGTCTCGGGGTCCCCGGGGACCAGGTTAAGAGACACTGTTTTCTATGTGTCTGTGGTCAGTATAAGGTCATGAAGGGGTTTGGGGCCTATCCAAGGCAGCAGAGGGCACAAGGCAGGGTAACCCCCCCAGTAAACACGCCAGTCCATCTCAGGGCACTTACACACACGCTTGTGCACTACGGGAAGTTTAGAAATGCTAGTCCAGCTGTATAAGTATAATATGGAATTTGCAAATTTGTGATTGACATCAGTGCAATATATTCTCAACTCTGCATCTGATATCGATCAACAGGCATACTTTCACTAACTGGCACAGAGATTTACATATCCGTCTTTGAAGAAGTCATCAGTCTGTAATCCTGCTCTTAGATTGTTCCTCTGTCATGTTACACAAACGTTAGCTTACTTTTATGTAGCAGTTAGATACATAAATAAACAGTCAATGGATGTCATGTGTCTAAGAGCATCTACTAAGGCATTTAGGAACTTTCTGGTTAAGGTTAATTTAAATAAAACTGCTTATTGTATATTTTAATATATGACAATAGAAATGTATCAAGTGAGGAATATTACTTTACAGGAAGAGGTTTTTGACATGTGGCGATTACCCTTTCTTGGAAACAGTTTCAGTTTTTAATTGGATTGATAAGGAAGGAATTATCTGTAATTAGATTAAATTAATATAATTCTCTCATAGTATAAAAACAGAAGTTACCACTGGAACACTATGAATTCTGCTAGCATAGAAATTGACGGAAAATATTATCACAAATAAAAAATAAAGAAATGTAGTGAAATAAAGTAAAGTATAATGAATGCTGGTAAGTACATGGCAGAGAAAACAATAACAGAGGAAACTGAAAATGTTAGTCTGGCTAATGATGTGCGTCTGCCATGTTTACTTCTTGCATAGACATTTATTTTTATTTAAATGTATGAATTATTCAAAATCGAAAACTGAGGGTTTTAGAAGATGCTTCATGAGAATATAATAATGCTGAACAATAAAATAATGCAGTAATAAAGGGAGGCTGTATCACGCAGCCAGATTTCTTGATTAGCCAGATACCTTGTCAGATTTAAGGTCGTCTGAGCTAAATGTGAGTGAATGAAGAAGTCCATTAAAACTGGGGTACCTTAAATCCAACAAGTTATCTGGCTAAGCAAGAACCCAGGCTTCGTGATACAGGCCCCAGGACTGAGTGTTGGGTGCATTATACCTTGTAAACATCCAGCTCTCCGCATTGGTGGTCAAACCTGGTGTAGAGCTCGTTCAGCATGGTGACCACCTGCATTGGACTACACATGGAGCAGATGGCGGTGAAGCCCACGATGTCGGAGAACAGCATGGTGATGTTCTCAAACTTCTTAGCCTGCACCTGCTGGCCCTGCCACAACTTCTGGGCCACCACGCCCGGGAATATGGTGAAGAGGAGGTCCACAGTTTTCTTCTTCTCCTCCTCCAAGGCCCGGTGGGCGTGTTCCAGAGCGGTCTTGGCCTTCCCCAACCTCTTCTTCAGCCCATCCTGCGCCTTGGCTTGTTCCCCCACCAGGACCACGTCCCTCAGGGCATTGTGAATCGGGATGTCGGAGAGGTACAGACCCCTCCCTGTCAGCTGCTCCAGCTTGTCCACGCATGGGGAGCCCAGAAACAAGATACTGTTGGACTCTGAAATGAAGATCATTTGTCCTTTGAGGTCCATGAGCTTCAAAAAATGGAAAGAAGTTCATAAACAGTCATGTTTGTCAACAAAATTAGCCTCAGGTATGAAGGCCAAGCAGAAGTTAATCATTTATTTGTAGTCTGCAGGACACATTGTCAAATTAGATTATATCAGAAGTTATCGAATAAATGCATACACAAAGACATTTCATTAGTTACAGTATATCCCTGAGTTTTACACGTCATAAACTCATTAAGTAATTTAAAGCGTATTTAATGTTTTAATGCAATGGCGTTAAAATGATCGCTGATCAATTAGTGTTGCTGATGGCTCAATACTTCGTTTGGCTTGATGTTTGAGGCTATCTTCCAAGACAACAGTGACTCTCCCAGAATACAGATCCTGTATTTTATATTCGTTTATCTTTTTCTTCTTCAAGAGTAATTTCAGACAATCCAATTCAGCATTGTTCAAAACAGAACAATAAAAACACTAACGTCCATTACCTTAGTTGTGCCATCCGCAATAGTACAAGTGCCGCCGTGCTTAATTCTTAGAACAAATTGTGTATTTAGCATGGACAAAATACTCTGGAAAGTGCTCCTGATCTGCGGAGACAAAATCAAAAAATGTTCCTCGAAAACCGGTTTCCTTTGGACGTCTTTGCGGCTAAGTCTTTTCCTCAGCCCGTCACCGATCTGCAATAAGTTCATATCCCGGTCGAACAGGACGTGAAAAGGAAACGTGGAGTTAAAAAACGAAATGGGTATATCCACTGGAGACTGTGCCTTCAGCGGACTGGGGGTTAGGTGCTTGGTGTTTTTCACCAGCACGGAGTAGAGCAGGTGGGGCTGGTGGTGGGACTGGAGGGCACTCTCTTTGCAGCACGGCGGCTCCATGGCCACCTCCACGTCCGTCTGGTACAGCAAACTGGCAGCCGCCTGGATGATGCCAGGGAAGAACAGCTCCGTGGCTTTGTCAGGGTTGAAGTAGTACACAGTCAGCAGACCTGGATCCTTATCCAGACAGAGCACGGACGCTTCGTTTACACAATCCTTACTGTCTGGATTGTGTGGCGTGCTCTGTTTTAAAAGCACGTTAAAGCTGTTCAGGAAGTCTTGAAGGGCTCCCCCCACTGCACCTAAAATGTGTCCATCCTCCTCATAACACGTCTTAAACACTTCGATCCCAAGTGAAACTTTAACGCTGCTCAAAGGAATACCTGTAATATTCAGAACGAACAAGGTGTCGGTCACAACGCAATTGTATTTCCACAGTTCTTTTAAAAACTAACCTTACGTTACCTGCTTTGATGGAGTATGTCTCCATGTGCTCCTCCAGGCTCTCTACATTTCCAAAATTCACATCTTGCCTAGAAAAAAAATAAAATGAGTATTTCGCTGTTACAAACTGTTGTCAGTAAAAGTGGAATGCGCGCACACGCGTGGACGCGCACAAATGCTTAATACGCAGGTGCATGTTAAAATATTCTGTATTCTCCCATCGTTGTCTAAAGCATTTCTAACTCGTTTTCTTTGCTGCTCCGTTGTAATTCGTTTGTTATACATTTTTCCACATTTAGCCTACGTGTATTATCACGTCTGGGTACCGAGTAGGACATCGCGGGTCATATTTGGTGACGATTCACATATGTTTTCACGAACACGGATACTTAATATAAATACCATTCAACATGGAATGGAAATGGAATAATCTGAGTTTTGTTCATTGTTTTACAAATAATGTATACAACTGTACATGTCAATTAGCCTGCATGAAATTTTCATAATACATTATTACCACAATTAAAACAACTAAACTATAGAAATTAATGCCAATACAAAAAATGTGAATCTTACCATATCATGTCTAAGGTATGTTGTTTCACCATTTTAAGAAAAGCGACATTCAGCCTCTGAAACTGCAAATACGGTAATAAGTAATATTACATATAAAACCGCATAATTTTACTCGGATATACTTTACAAACAAACTAAAGGAGACACGAAGACCCATTCGATTTAAGTTTTACAGAAATGTGACATGTAAAAAATATTCGTTCGAGAGTTGACATAATACGCAGAGCTCCCAGACATACTCAAATTAACATTCAGACAGTGTTTTGCCGTGTTTAACTGGAAAGCCAATGACTGGAACAAGCCAGGTTATTACACGTAATTCTTTTATGGCATCTAGCACGGATGACATTCATTTACCTCTGGGAATACTAATTTTCGGACGCTTTCTCCTAATGTATGTAGATTAACTTTGCTTCTGCTGATTTTGCGCTGCTGTAGTATCTCCGGAGCACTTCCGTGCACCTCTTTTAATACTGGCAAGGCACATCCTACAAGGCTACTCGGACGCTGCTCACAGTCACTTCGCTCCGTGTTTTGCCCAGTCTTGGAGAAGGTGCATTCTCCAGTAATTTTTAGCTCCTTTAATTTCGTGCAAAACATTGTCTCCGTTTTCAATACCAACGTCTAAACTGACCACTAGACATACTGTATCTGTCTCAGTTATGCCAAACTGTATTCCACCGTGCAGGCATCCCCACATACGGATAGTTCATTCCGATGCGCGCTATACCTGCACCGTCCACCAACTAAGCATCACCTACAGATGACAACTAAACATAACATTCGTAGTAAACTGCCAGACGAAATGATGAGGGGAAAAAAGCTATAAAACCGGCCAATAACAACCGACAGGAGATACTGTGGAAGACCAATGAATGCGCAAGTAGGCTGAGCTTCTGTTAATAACATAAAAGGCACGGAGTCCCGGAGCGCCGCGCGCCGAAAAGGGTAAAAGCCGGGTTGTGGTATGCACTGAGCGGCTACGTATGGAACCTTTCACCGGAGAAACGATATGGAATCCATGAATATCACATATCGATGCACAAAAAACCCATTCCAATAACAATTTAATATTATTGTCACAGATGCGGTTATCTGAGCACAATTGCATATAATTGGTCATTGTGTAGTTCACCCAATATCGTTTTACATAACACCACTAAATACCAGTATGTTTGCTATGGTCCCGCTAGACATTAGCGGTATAACAC
>JAODUD010000085.1:2451300-2467802 GCA_026784285.1 Stomatorhinus walkeri | reverse complement strand
GGGTAGAACATTCCAACTCCACACACAGAGCTAAGGCGGAGACTCAAGCCCTCGTCCCAGAGATGTGAGGCAACAGTGCTAAACAGTCCATCATGGTGCCACCCACAGTGGGCTTTCAGCTCATATCCAAACAGCAGAAGTCCAACTAGGAGACCAGGAAGTTCTTGTGGCTGCTCTGAAGGTGAGTGTTTGGGGGAGGAAGCAGTCTGAAGGTCAGGGAAATGAGAGGAATCCTAGTGATGCTGTTTTGACTAAACCGCAATTGGCTTTTCTTTTTAAACACGAGAACTTTAAATCTGTTTACACCTGCGTCTGTCAGCTATGGGCGCAGCGCAGGAACCGGTGTTTACATTGTGTTTAAAGTGATTTTCCCTTTTATTTGGAATCTACCTTAAACAAAGCCATTCTGACATTCACAGCTATTGTAGCCCGGAACGCTGCTGTCAGAGTCAGTGGGTTTAGAAACCTATTCCTGTGCATATACTGTGTTTTCCACAGTAAGCATCCAAGAAATAACATAAAAAATAAGTTTTATTAACTTGCACTACTTTTAGGTTCCTCTCAGTATGCATCAACATGTGCATAATTTTAAATATTAATAAATTAAGCATTTTAGCAACTCCTTTTAGGAACCAAGACAATTAACTTGAACATTACCTTCCATTTTTGTCCTCATCTGATGCTGCTATTATATATTATATCTTAAATCTACTGTATATAGATATATTGTTTATAACACATAATGTTTTTTGAATATTAATGAAAATTGTGTTATTATGTTATATTAAATTACTGTATGTCTGGGAATAGTTTTGGAAAGTGTCTGGCACAGGTACATATTTAATATGCATAAACTATAGATTGGATGTATTCTGAAATAAAATAGAATATTTAAAGGAGCAATTTATGGAGAATATAAATGAAAATGTGTGGTACTGTAGGTGTACAGTGAAGAACAGTTCTAACTTATATCAATGTGTTAGATTACATCATGTGTTAGTTAGCACACTTCTAACATATCAGTGTGTTAGATTACATCATGTGTTAGTTAGCACACTTCTAACATATCAGTGTGTTAGATTACATCAGGTGTTAATTAGCACGTTTACTTTCATTGTTTTGTAATCCTGATAAAAATAACAATTGTATCCCCGCATTCAGGAAATGTACTGCGCCCATCACAGCCTGCTATAAATAAGATAAACAGTAACATTTCCACAGTTTGTTTCACCCAGGCATTTATATTAAACAGTGACCAGAGCTTTAATTGTTTACAAAAAAAATGCGACAAGAAGAACATGGAATGAAATGCGTATCAAGTGTCCAAACAGCAGCCTGAATCACTGACTGTACAAAAAGAGAAAGAGAAGAAGTTTATTTATACAAAGACTATGTACACAACTGTCCGAAAGTGCAAACACGTGGATTTTTCAAAAATGTCCTGTACATTGATACAGATAAAAGTTGTAAAAGCCTGACAAGAATGATTCTGAAAAATTCTATTTATTGTAAAATGACATATGTTCAGTAACCACAAAGAGTAATATTTGGATAATATAATATACTAATTTATTATTATTATTATTATTATATAAACACATTCTTGCTAAAAGCAGAATTATTTTCTGGGGCAAAGTTGAAGTTTGTGATCTATGAATTACTTTTTTACAATAGCTTTTATTTATAAATAGCGTTCTATTTTTTGTCTTGATCCTTTGAAAACAACATTAATTATTATTGCTACTATCATTACTAGTGACAGTAATATTTATGATATATACAATAACATTAATCACGGCTTACTTTCTCATATACAAACAGGATTATTTCGGTATTCTGTCTCTGAATGTGTTAAGTAATTGCTGAAAATAACAGGGGATGATCACTTATTTGCACAAATATTGTCCAATGCAAATGATTTTAAGGCAGGAATTAAAATAAGCTTATCACATCTGATTCAGTTTGACAACTTGGTCGTGGCCTCAGGCCAACGATGTACGTGCACTGAAATTTTGAGAGTGTCTGGAAGAAAAAAAGGACAGAGAAGAAGAAAGATGAACAGTGATATTTAAATGGTCCATTTTTTAGGGCTTTGTGATTCATTCAAGAATTGGCTTTTTTACTTATGTTTAACTAATGCTGGTTATTGTTTAAACAGCTTGTTTAGTGTTTAGAACACTGCAATCATCCTGTGCTTGAGACAAGAACCAACTGCTCCTAAAATGATGGCCATTAGCATTAGCATGTGGCTAGCCAGCTACTTTAGCAAATGTATTACTTCAACCTTTAAAAAGTTGTCAGTAACTGTTTGTTAAGGGCACATATTTTTGTAGATTTACTTGGATCACAGCTGAATGAGCTTGTTAAAGGGTAGGTCTCTGCAAAAAAAGCTGTCACAAAACAGAGTACTTTGATTTCCAGAGAAGATTTCCCTTAATACCCAACGAATTGTGTTATTCAGTGTGCAATTATGGGAACTGAAAACTAATCCTAGTATGAGTGAAAAATTACTGTAACTCTGAAAATGGCAACACAGAACTACAAAAAAATGAATTTGCATTGAATTTGAGTATTTTCGAATTTGTCTATATTCCACATTTCAAAACTGGAATGAAAACTTGTGTAAATTTGGCACTTGCACAATCCACCATGTGCAGAAATTGTTGGACACACACCACTCTGAGTACAATGGCAGCCATTACACAAGTTTAGCTAGAGCACGAGGGACTGCGGAGAGCCACTACTTCTGGGGACATTACTGCCCCGGGGTAGGTACCTATGGGGCATTGTCAGTCCAGGATTGATGTGAAAGGCAAATCACCAGGACTGTTTTGTGGAGTTATTGATAGTGACATCTGGCAAAGTGAAGAGGATATTCATATTCTGGTCAATCTTCTCCAATCCTCTCCCATCTGCTGTGTACTGAAAAGACTCCAGACCGAGTGCTTTACAGTTATCCTGCAAAACATCTAAATCCCTTATAAAAATGTGGGGGAATATTGTGGGTCTCTCTCTCTCTCTTTCTTTCTCTCTCTCTCTCTCTCTCGAGAACTTTACTCATATTCTTTCAAAAGGTATTTATGGCTCATTCTATATATTTGCAATTAATATTAAGACAATCAGTTCAATTTCACGTCATTTGGTGAAAATATAAATAAATATATAAATGGTTTATGTTCAGAATTCATAGCGTAATTTTTATTCATTAATTTCTTTGTTTTTAGTAAAATTGTGGCCACATTTTAATTCATTCCCACCATATATTATAATGATATATATAATTTTATCGTCATGTCATGAGCGGGGCCCCATACTAATCAGTTCCAGAAATATACAAAATAGTTATGATTATAAGATCATATTTCACTGACAACCATTGTTACTCTATGTCAGTATGAGGATGAGAATGTCTCCCAGCTGAGCAAAGACAGACACCATGCTGCAGAGCCAGACAACTTATTAAACTTAGAGCAGAATATGTTTAAGGAAGGGGGGGGCATTCTCGCCCAAAGCAAATCTCAGTCAGTTCTTTAGCTGGAACTTTGAAAGTCACACTTTGAAATTCACTAATTCCAGAGTTTACGCTAGAAAAGCCAAAACCAAAACACAGGGAAGTCCGTAAAAATAAATTCTTACGATGAAATCTGTAGGGTCGTGAGCTCTCTTTCTGAAAAATTGCCAGGGGATTTCACTGAACTTTCTGTGGAGTGCCAACAAATAGTGTAATTCTGGTAAATCACAGGGCAACAAAATGGTAAAAGGGGTACCTGGCAGACTGTGCAGGTTACATATAATAGGCCAGCATTCCCCTGGTCAGAATTATATAAAAGACCCCACCCCAGAGTCCATAATGATGCCAGCTTTTGGCCCCCATTTAAGTTAATCTTCCTCCAGCGAAAACTCATGGTGAAAGCTAATGGATTTGTACTATTTTTCAACAGTTAATAGTTTTTCAAAAGTTAATAATACACATGATATCAGACTTCAAGCAAATACTTAATGTGAGCAACGTTCCACCTACTAATGATGTCAGAATGTCACGTGACACAGGCAAAGTACTGAGAATATATTACTAAGTGTGTCTCAAGCCATTAACATTACACTTACTGCTCACAGCCCTTAACACACCACAAGATACCAACCATAAGTACTAATTATGTCATTATTTCTCTCAGGAATTCCCAAAAATCCCAGTGAGTTAATTGTGCTGTTCCTTTGAGTGCCCATTTATTGATTATGCAATTCCTAGGAATTCATAGGTATTGATTATATTATCCCCAGGCAATCTAGGGACATCATTGAGCTATTTATTTTTCCAGACATTGATTATAAATCAAATACGTGATCTCACTACTAGACCATGACATAAATCTTCTTTAATTTACGTACATTTCATTAAGAGTGTAGGTCTTACTTAAGAGCAAACAATGAGTCAGAATAAATGAAGGCAGTAAATATATAATGAATACGAAAGAAATGAAAGATCATTATGTTTGCGTTGCACCTGCGCAGATATGCCGACTTTCTCACCGCCGGGACGCGCCGGAGTTTTTGTCCCTAGCAGCCCCTCTTATGTAGCCAAGGGTGACATAAAGAGTTCGTGAGCTCGCGTTTGCGGCGCAACTGTAAAAACGTGCGTGTGCGCGCATCTACGCGTACGTCAATGCGCGCTATTGTGTTCGCGTCTACGCGTGCCTATTTCCTCCAATTCCCAGAAACAAACGGGAATACTTCCGCTGCAGTCCGTTACCTAGAAACACCCAAGCAAAAAGCTCATATCACTCTATAGTCTCTTATGATGTGGTTGTGTCATGGCAACAAATTTCAGCAGGTATATAAGAAATTTCTATAAAAAATAAGCCACCTAGCTCGTCACTACATGTACCATAATTGATGGATTTGTCTCTTGGTTTGTAGCCGAGTCTTGCATTGAAATAACGGTAAGCGCAGCAAATGTAGTTTGCCCCGAAGGCATTAGCCTGCTTCTTATAGTAAACAAGCCTGTAGCTTACCTAATTAAAAAGAAATACTTACCATGTGCTAAATAGCCGTACATAGCTTACAAAATTACTGTCTTAGAATACGATAAATAATACGTGCCCTGCGGAGGTCGCTGGCTGTCGTATTGATGTTATTGGAAGATTAGCAACGTACAGCAATAATCTGCATCACTCATTATCAAGAAGATGGAAGACATGTCTTTGGGGACCATGCTGGCGTACACAAGGAACCGCAAAGCCTCCAGGCGAACCACGTTTCAGGTGCAAAAGACACATATGATGCTGATACGATGATTTTTAAACATGTAATGCTAGAAGTGTGCCGTCGATTGTAGACCCATCTAATGCTTCCTTGACTGTTACAAAGAAATGTCATTAAAATGTGATACACGTAATTGTGGCTATGCCTTTTAATAGCACATCGTTATATATGCATTTAACGGTCCTACGCTATATGAAAATGAGCTTGAATACTCCTGTATAGCCAGTTTGAACTGTTTTTCATTGAAACAGATATGTGACTATGTCTGCATTTACAGGACGAATTGCAGGCTGCAATCTCAGCCAGGGCTCAGAGGAGTACGTACCAGGAAAGGTATTCTTACTCAGATGATTTTGACGATGAAGATGGTGAGAGTTTCTATTACTCTGCTTTAAATTAATTATGTGTTGTTTGATGTTATTTGCTGTGTGTTGTTGTTCATGATTATTGGTGCTATGCCATTGGTTGCTAATATATTGTCAATTAACTGGAATTAAAGTAATTAAGTGTCTTTTTATAGCATTTGAAAATGGCAAACAAATCTTTACATTTATGTATGTTTGGTTTTGTGCAATTTTATCACCCTTTATCAGTTGTGGGGGCAGTGTTGCTCAGTGGCTAGAACAGTTATGTCGCTCCACCTGGAGTGGGGGTTCGAACCCCACCAGTGCTCTCACATGTCTGGAGTTCGCATGTTCCGCATGCCTGCTGCAGTCCATAGATACTTAATTGGGATATTTGATGTTTTCCCCCACCCTTGGAATTTGCCCCAGTGAGCCCTGTATACAATAGAATGTTCCCCAGGTTTAATGATGGATAGATGGATATATAAATTAATAAGCAGTGTAGATCATTACAGTTTATAATTTCCTTTATGTATCAAAGAGGGTAAAATTTTTGGTGTGTTTTTCAGTACGAAAGAACTCTTTTGATTCAGTTGAAACCGTTATAACACATTGTCTGTCTGAACTCTGTCTCCGCCAGATATATTTAAGGAACTGCTACATTTTTCCAAACAGAAGAAGAGCGGGGCATTGAAATTGGAAAAGAAGAAACCCAAAATCAATGACTTCAGGCTTTCTGATGATGAGGATGAAAACGTGAAACCCAAGCGAGTATCATTTCTGAAAACAAAGAAAAAGACGTCTTCCCCACCCCCAGAAGTCTCAGAACAGAGGGAGAGCCCAGAGACACCTGTAGACAGTGGTCCAGATCGTAGTCATGGTGATTCCGTACAGTCGTTTCACTCTAGAAGCAGTGTCCTGGATTCCAAGGAGTCTCTGCCCTTGGAGAGGGGTCAGTGGGAATCCCCTTCACCTTCACCCCGCGAGGTCAGACCAGAGACAAGAATTGTAGGTGAAGAAGATTCCAGCCTCCAGCCCAAGGAACCAAACACATTGCAGACCAGCTCCACAGGTTCTGGTAGCCTAATAAAGTTGTAGTCTCATGAACATTTTAGAGTCCTCTTATGTACATAATTGTTTTTTATTATTTTAACTGGTTTTAAAAACAAATGTAATTTAATTTGCTTGTAAAAACATGTCCTAAAAGTGGTTTATATTGCCATCTGGTGGACAGTTCTCTAACAACAAAGGAACAGGTTGTCAGGGGAAAAAAACAAAGACTTAATATAGAGGGAAAAATCAATTCATCATCAACATTATCATTTTCATTAAGGTTACCATTGTTCTTGATGGACAAATTCCAGCCTTATTTTATATACCTGGATCCTGAATGTTTGTCTTTTGTAGGTAGTATTTTGGAAGATGAATTGCCCAAACCAAAGCCTCGTCAGAGGACCCTGAAGTTCCTCACTAACACGGAGAGCGAGTCGCTGCCAGAGAGGCCTCTCACATCATCTGTGTCCGTCCCCCTGTCCCCCACGGAGATGGACAGCACCACAAACGGGGCCTTCCACAGTCCTCAGGTAAGACCCTTCATGCCTAGTAAATCGAGCAGTGAGAGCAGTAAAGGTTTCTCCGGGGTTTTATGAACATGGTGCTCCACCAGGCCTGAAATCTATGCCACTGCACTATGTAGTTAAAGACCAGGGGCCTATTTCACAAAGCAGGATTTCTTCCAGATAGCTTTCTGGATTTAATGTAGTCTGGGCTAAATGTAAGTGAACACAGAAAGTCTGTTTAGCCCAGACTAGTAGTGATGGCCAAACAAAGCTTCGTGAACCATGTGCTATATTTTCTCACCCCACTAGATGGTGCTCTCTGTTGAAAAAAAGGTTCCAAGCATGCAACAAAGAGCACCCTCTACAACAACAGTAAAAAGTTATCCAGCTAAGCAATAAATCCTGCTTTGAGGGCAATGACCTAGTCTACCATGCACATAATAATAAAAATTATCCACTTCCATGGGTTGGTGGGAGAATTTTATCTATTTAAGGCGGATGGAATCAATGTTTTTTTCTGTGACTATATTGTTTAATAGTCTGGAGTGATTGGCTATAAGGAAAACATTAATTTGGTCAGTCTTCCGAGAGTAGTTCTTTCTGGGATAACCTGTTGTGCCCATTCTTATCAGAGGGCTCCCAGAGAGGACGTCTCCGTTTCACCAAAGTTCAGCACACGGAGCTTTTCTGCTGAGGACCAGCTTGACGGCCCCGTCCACGAATCCACGCCTGGCTCAGTGAGTAAAGGTGAGGAGTCCATTTTCAGAAGCCACATTAAACACCGTGACCCTTTGCAAGCTTGTCTGTTAGTGTTCGCATTAACTGTGAAATTAATTTGCGCTTATGTGTTTGATGCTGGCGTTCTTTTGTGGCAATCCTTTTAGAGTCGTGTGCTTTGGAAGATGGAGAAGAAGAAAATTCTCAAAATAACAACATGTCCTTTGAAGAGAAGCAGGTGAGAATGAAATAAAATGTCAGTCTGTGAGTTTGGTCCGAAGACTGGTAAATTTATAGAAGGGCAACGCTGGGTTACGGGCAGCACCTGGAACACTTGTTCTCCATTCTCGATTAGTCCTGGCTCAGCAATAGGAGCATAACAGCTTGCGCCGTAAGGATAACATGGCTGTGTGTGGTCGTTCATCCAGGAGGACACCGAAGATGGATCCCAGCTTAGCGCAAGTATGGAGAGCTGTGTGGCAGAGAAGGCCAGGGAGAGGTGAGCATTTGCATGCGCGGGCGTCTCCTTGCTGGTCTTCGGAACAGGATGGGCATCATTCGATCAGAGGCGGCTGGGTCCATAGAGACAGAGGTGGTAGGATATCCTCTGTTTTTGGGATTAAACTATGAAACAAGTCATTTTAAAATAACTAATTATCAAAATACTATGGTCATTTGAAAACACATTTTCTCTCTTCTTCAGAAAAATTCACTATTGTAAAATTGTACAATATGTCATCTTCCAACTTCATTTTTTAGCCTCTAGCTGCCATTGCATTGACCAAGTTTACCATGTGTTGTTTTTGAGGGAAAATGCTGCAAATTTTAGAATCTTTTTCTCGGAACTGGATAACCAGAGCCAGTCTCAGCATTATTTCGTATTTGGCATTCATCTTAAGGGTCGCATGAAGTGTCATCAGTCTGTTTTATTGTGCATATATGAGTGGATGTTTGTGTGAATTTAAGGCCGACAAGTTCCTGCACGGCCAGATCTCAGAGGACCCAAATCTGCCGCCCACACACAGCACAATCTCGATACCTGGGGACGCTGAAAGTTTTGGATCACAAAGCGTACACTACAGAATCCCAGGCTGAAAATGCTGACTCTCTGAGGGCCACAGTGTACCAGGTAGGACCACGTATGATCAGCGGACAGGTCACCCCTCCCCTTCCCAGACACCTGAAACCTTTCCTAGAACGACATTAAATCACGATTGAATCAAATTAATCACATGGTGAGAGTAACCAAATGCCATCATGTTCCTGCTGTATGGTATTGGTTGTGTTTACAGGAGTGGCTAAAAGGTAAAGATCAGAAAATGAAGGCAACGTTGAGGGTCAAAAAACAGGAAGAGAAAACACTAGAAGAGAAAAAGATTCAGGTAATGAACGATTTCACTTGTTTTATTATCGTTCGACCGTTTGGAAGTTAGTTTTATCCAAAGGTTCAATTCTATTCATTTAAACAGCTGGTTGTTATAGGCACCGCTAGAGATTTGGGATCCTATGAAAGTGCATCATATTAAACCCCCAACCCAGACCAAGCCAAATCGTTTTAGGTCCATGAAATTGAAATTCCTCCCCTTTTCGGCATCCCTGCTGGTTGCTGGGATTTGAACTGGTGGCTCTCAAATTATCTTCTGCTCTGAACCACCAAGCCCTCTGCTGTATGTTGTAATGTTCTAACTCATTCATCTATGTGTGATTTTTCGCCCTGTTAGAACGTTCTTCCCTGGAATTTGTATGTAAGGCCTTTGTAAAAAATGTTTATGTTTTTATTGAATGCAAAGGTGGTCCCTAATAGAGCCAGTAGCTTTTTTGTGTTTCTAAAAGCTTTATTATATAATATTATATAATTATATAATCTTTATTAACGCTAGATCACAGGATACAGGCTGGGTGAAGCAAACCCAACCGATTCAGAAACAGGAAAAGACTGTAATGGGAGAATAAATTGCACTTTTGCCTCAATCTCACTCAGCATTCCTGCGCTCATTCTGCCACACAGGAAGCCCTGGATAAAACGGGTGAAGCCAAGGCATCATTTGAAGCCTGGAAGGAAAAGAAAGCAGAAGTCACGAAAACAAAAATGAGAGCAGAGCGAGAAAGGATCAGGAAGCAGCAGATGGAAACAGACGAGAAGGAGGAGAAGAGAGAAGAGGCCAAGAAGGCGTGTGGCTCATCCATCAGTCAGACTGATCCCCGAGTCTCGCTGTGACTCTTTTTAACGTCTGACTTCATTTCCTTTCGTGTAAGGTCTTTGAGAAGTGGAAACAGGACCAGGACAAATGTCTGAAGGAGAAGCAGCGGATGGAGAAGGTGAGCGAGAGCAGGCTGAAGCAGAAGCAGGAGGAGCAGACGGAGACGAGGAGGAGAGACTGTACGTCAGCCTTCAGCAAGTGGTAAGGCGGAGCCGTCTGGGAGCGCGTGACTCGACGGAACAATGTGTGCTGTGAATGCCTTTGAAGGAGATCAGAAGATAATGGAACAGTAAGTCATGACAGAGGATAAATTATAGTCAATTAGGACCAGGTACAGTTTACATTTGTTTGGTATTATGGGATGTAGATGAGAGTGACACTGATGTAGCGTGCTGTATATTCTGTCTACATGTGTTATCAGGGCATGTACTGATATTGACAGGATAGTAAATACATCAGTCCATCTTTGAGCCAAATATCCAAAGGGGTCAAGTAGAACCCACAGCATTTCAATGGAAGTACAAGACAAGAGGCAGGGGACTGAAACAAACACACACACCAAGGCAGATTAACACGTAGGCTATCCTAGGCAGGTATCAGGGCTCCCTTGGGAACAAATGGAATAGATAAACTTATAAGATGGGTCGATCTGCCGGCACCTCTCTATCCCTCACTCGGCAAGTTTTACCACTTTCGGCTCAAAAAGATCACTCAAGTTGCCCGCTTAAGAGACCGACCTCCTAGTGTTCATGCCGATGTTTGCCTAGGACCGCCAGACAAGTTAATCGGCACCCTGACACGCACAGCTTCACCGCAGATGGGCCTCAGGGAAAAAGAAACAGCTTGTGGGTCTGGATATATCCTACTGCATCTCTGTAATGTCTGTCTCATTCTCAATTCGGTTATTGGACGGATTTTTTATGTCGCTGAAATATTTAGGAGTGAAAAAAAGAAGGAGATAATTCAAGAAAAGGTTAAATTGGAGCGTCGGCAGAAGAAGATAACGGAAGAGGAGGAGAACTATGAGAAAGAGGAGAAGAGCAGAATGGCTCTGGAGATGTACGAGACGTGGATGGTGCGTTTGCGGGGCTCGGGGTCTGAGTAGCCAGGAGCTACACTCTCAGAATCACTCTAACGTTCCAGACTCTTCGATAATAATTACAGTTATTTTGGCAACGATGACTAACTGTTTACTCACAAGCAAAGTGTTTAATTGCTAGTTTGGCTATTTGGGTTTATGCATGATAGCACACATTGCTAAACAAACAGTAATTCCCTTATTAATGAATTTTTACATTTATATACATGGTTTGGGAATAGAGATTTTTTGCATACTGGACAAATTCCACCCTGGCATTTTCAATATATAAATGCAGATTTTGTTGGAGGGGACAGAATGCCAGTGCATCACTGATTTTTATTAATCTGTCACTAATAATTACAAGTAACTCTTGTTTAGCAGCTACCTCAGTTAGGGACCAGTAGCAGAAAAAACCCCATTTCCATTAATAGCGCACATTTACGACCAAATTACGTGCACCTGACAACAATGCATACCGGAGTCCTTTGAGGCAGAATGTACACGACGTTGTGAAAAATGTCCACCTCACGAAGGATAATCCGTATGAAAGTCGTAAGCATGGTCACGGTCACACTTGGGCTACCGTGATTTTCACGTAGTGATTCTTTCACTTAACGACCTGGTGGCTGGAATGGAACTCGCTCAATGTGGAGAGAAAATATTAGTGACGTACTTGGCAGTTATATAAATGATAATAATAAGTATGCTGTCACTCTTGCATCATTTTTTATAGCGACGGAAGGAGCGTCAGAAGCGACGAGAGAGGAGACAAAAGAGAATCGACTCTGTTCTACTGGAGCCCCCTCCCCCATGGAGCCCACCCAGTAAGACAGTGCCCTATGGGAAATAGACTCATAGCTTCATTCATTTATGCATTACGATGCAGCCAGGCCAGGATCTCTGTGTTGTGGCTAAAACACGACTGTACATATTTTGACAAACGTGTAACCATATCTCTGGAATCCTTTGTTAAACATATTGTAGCTTAGCTGGGGTGTTGTTGGTAACACCAAGGACTTGCCATTCACATGAATGGGTGACTCTGAGTTGGGTGTCTTTTCTCCTGTGTGTGTGTGTGTGTGTGTGTGTGTGAGTGAGAGAGAGAGAGAGAGCCCTGTACTTCCCAGGATAGGTACCAGGTCTCTCTGGTCTTCACTTCATAAATGGTTACTGGAAATACCTTCATGAATAAATCACATCCCTGTTTTCATGTAATGAAAACCATGTTTAGCCTATTTAAGGCATGTCATGTTAGTAAAACCAGTGATCCTTTGGCGTCATATGTTTAAATATTGCACAACACACCCCTGTACAATTAGCTAATTTATTGTCAGTTTTTCGTAACCCTCGTGTGTCATTCACCCATACTGTGCTCCATGATGTAGACTTTGGTCAGTGTTTGCTTGCTTAAGCATGTAGGAAGATTTCTTTCCTTGGCGTTTACTCCCATATATAATAGTAAGCATATGGAAGGTAGATCGGTGTGCTGAATACCCAGTGGCTGATTTTTCACTATTATTCACAAGTGCTGCATTTATTCAAGTGATTTAACACTTTTACCATCTCTGCATCCAGGTATTAATAACAGCTGGTCACCTCATATTTCTGCCATATATTCATGAAGCAAGAGCTCCCCTAGTTGACGTATCTGTAAAAAAATGGCTTGACTGAGGCTTTAATCAATTTTAGTTCATCCGCATGTAGGAGAACAGAAAATCCATTCGGGCAGCGTCTGGATTGTTAAACAGAGACGCTGCTTTCCTGGTACTGTTTATTTCCTAGGTTCTGTGTGGAATGGGTGAAAGCACGATCTCAACAGAGCCTCCACGCTCAGCAAAAGGTCTTTATTCCGTTCATGCGTCCATTTTCAAAACCTTTATGCCGCTGGTTTCTCGTTACCTGAAGCATATCGTAGAAGGCATAAGGCAGGGCACCTACCCTCAGAAGAGTGATGTAATGTGAATACCACCAGTAATTCATGTTCTAATGTCACATTTCAGTAGCGTAGCATAGGCCTACACATGCCCTGCATAGCGAATTTCATATTTTAGCAGCATACGGACTCGCTAGAACGGCGCCGATTCTCCAGATCATTCCAACGGCAAAGCACAGACATTTTGTCCTCTTGGTGGTGGACAATATAATTCTATCTGTCCATTCAACGAACCATGGAGACATTAATGGCAAGACCCTGAGCAGACATCCATACAAAGGGTATACATCCATGTGAAGGGCAGGCAGAAGGTGTTGCGCAGCAAATCGGCCACCGGGAGGTTTGCAATGAAGAAGTTCGTCACCCTGCCTAACAATTTGTAGACAATGTAAATTACGAGGGAGTGTCCAATCAGGTCAAAGAAGGTCAAGGTGTTATATGCAAGGATGAGAATCACTTGGATTAGGGTGAATTCAGGGAAAGTGGGGCACTTTTGCCATTTTGTTTAATAGCGCTCATTGCAATAGTAACCAAATGTAAAAACCCATATATGATACTTTTCTGCAGTCTTCTACGTTCCCTTATCACATCAAAAGAAATATAATGCATTACACTGTATTTCCTGCACACAAGCATAATAGCAAGACATCCACACATAACAGTCGGACAATACTATGCGTATGACTGATTTAATGAAACTCAAGTAAGACACAAGTGCTAATAAACAGTACAAAACTACAACTTTCATTTCTGTTGATGAAGAGCGCAGCCATCTTGAATCCCGCGGTCAGCGTTGCAGAGGTTCCACTGACTTTTCCAACTTCAGGGGGGATTTCAGTTGAAATTTCTGACTTGTGACTCATAAATTCCAACTTCCAATTTCAAATGGAATGCAGCATTTGCCCTGAACCCTCACAGACTTGACTGATGTCACTTGGTAAGTGATTGAGTACAAGATGCTGCAAGGGCTGAAAATGGTATGAATAGAAATAGGACAGCACGTTGTGACATATCACATTACCTTGACAACACCAAAACATGTTCTTTATTATTGTGAATTTGGAACTTTATACATTAAGATTAGGACTTTCTTCACAACCAAGATGCTTAAGCAACCAATTGCCTCATTTGAAAGTGTTGTAGGCATTTTCCTTATAGAGCGGGTGAGAGGTAATTGTAAAATGATCAATTTATTCTTTTTTTGTCAAAACAGCATAATTACACAAAAACTTTTTTTTAATGGTTTGTTTACCGTTTATGCTTCCACGCTTATATCACAGCACTATGAATTGTGGGTAATTCCCTCAGGCAAAGGTCACAAACTGTGTCGAGTTTGCATAAATGACTCAAAATGTCTATGAGAGAGCCCTCGTGCAGGTCAAAATCTGACAGCAGGACAGCCCTAAGCCCTCAAAGTTTGAGAGTCCGTGAGTGTGGGCATTGGGTTTGGGCAATGGTGATAAAGTCTGCAAAGATAGTTCCTGCGGCTTCATATATCGGCTTCACAACTGGGTGATGGGGAAATAGCTATCACCTACATTCTATTGGGTGCATGGTGGTGGTCTGTGCTGAAGAGCGCTTGGCGGAGGGCAGTGAGATGAGAGCTGGGTAGCGTTACGTGAATGATCCATTACCCATTCTGTGGTTATGCTTGGGCGAAAGTGATTGGTGGCATTTATGTTGACTGGGTAAACACCACTTCCTCTAAACCCAGTTTGAGCATTCTGTGCGACTGCCGCCTTTTCCCATGCCCTGGTGAAAACGGCGAAGAATTCTGCCCTTTGGAGCTTCCTTCTTCCAGTCTGCCTGGTGAGATTTTGGCCTTCCAGGTTCCAGTTATGTTTTAGGCTTTTGAAGAGGGACCATTCTGCTGGCCGTAAAACGCGTGTGGCGCGATTTGGAAAGCATACTACGTGCACATTGGAGTTAATCATTAGCGTCAGGAAGTCCAAATTGAAAACATGGCTGCTGTGTCCATCAAGCAGAAGCACGTGTGGTCGGAGCTCATCCTTTGGGAGCGCGGCAACAAACTGTCTGCCCCACTCCAAGAACAGCTCAGAGTTTATCCAACCGTTCTCTGACATTCTTACCATACAGTTGTCTGGAGACCCTGACAGCCACTCTGCCCTGAGCCGTTTCCCCTTAAAGATTACGAAGAGGGGGCCATACTGCCCTGCGGCATTTAGGCTGGCTAGAACAGTCGTTGCCTCGCCCCTCAGACTAGCCGTTAAATGGTAACAGGGGGCACCAAGTTCTAAAGCCACCTTAGACGGGGTAAAGTGATCCTGCAGTCGAGTTTCATCGCAGTTCCAGATGTGCGACGGCACATCCTGAATCTCCAGTTCACGCAGCAGTTCCTCATAGTCTGCAAACCACTGCTGAATCACGGTGGAGGTGAAACACGCAGAACGAGCTTCAGGCTTCCTCGTGCTGAGGCTTGGATTTCTTGCCATGAAGGCTTCAAACCAGTAATGTCCAGCCTTTCCCTTTCCTTCAGAGAAACCCCGGATGCCATTTGCTGCTGCATATTGAAATGCCAGCTTCTGTACATCTGGCTTTTTCATTGGAAACCCTCTTTTTGATAAGGTTTTGATTAAGTTTGCCAGCATCTCTTCTCTCTCCTTTGTGAGTACAGGGTTTCTCCCTATTGAGTGCTCGTGGCCCTGCACCTTGCCCTTCACTCTACGCTGGAGTGTAGATTTTGGCACGTTCCAGGCCCGTGCCAAGAGTCTCAGGTTCGGCATCTGCCCCTCCTGCTCCAGTTGCTTGTACTCGCTGATCGCTGCTGCCATCAGTTCCTCACTCCACGTGTTCAGCCGCCGCTGTCCCTTCTCCTTTCCAACCTTCTTTGCAGTCCCTCTCTGCCTTGGTGCCATTGTCCTCTAAAATGAATTTAAAGAAGCTGATAGCTATTCTTTCCTGTGTCAAAAAATTAAGTCTGTGACAATACTTTGTAACTATGAGTCATTCTACATTATGCAGCACATGCGAGAAAGGTGGAAAAATATCTGGCAGTATCACAGAACCTACCTTATGTATATATGTATATGTCCAGGCAGTCATTCCATCCTGCCTAAAATCAGCCACAATCATACCAGTGCCAAACAAGTCTCCCGTCACCAGCCTAAACGATTATCGCCCTCTGTGGCCTTCACTCCGGTAATCATGAATCATGGTAACAGATCCACAGAAGATGACATCGCCGTAGCTCCCCACTCTGCACTGAGCCATCTGGAACAGCAGCAGAGCTACGTCTGGGTGCTCTTTGTGGATTATAGTTTGGCGTTTAACACAATCATCCCGGACATTCTCATCACCAAACTGGTCACTCTCGGCCTCCCCCCCTTATATGTGTCTGGATAAAGGACTTTCTTACCAACCGGCTGTAGACTGTGAGATTCGCAC
>JAODUD010000085.1:2432976-2443962 GCA_026784285.1 Stomatorhinus walkeri | reverse complement strand
GTTTAATTTATCACCTGAAATCCAAAGATCCCGATCGCCATGCTGGATATGAGAGTAAAGCAGCACAGAAAAGGAAAGTAAATATTTTCATAATTTGTAACTGATTTATTCTTTGAAACTTTAATATTGATTTATGCAATTGCAATGTCTTGATTTTAGTAAGGTTGGTACACAGTCATAGCCATAAATGCAATGGTACTAATCATTGGCATAATTTCTTTCGGTGTTTCGGCCTTCAGCCTTGGTTTCCTCTTTTTCGGTTTCGGCCAAGAATTTTCATTTCGGTGCATCCCTAATATTGGATACTGGACCATTTCTTCAGGTCTCAGAGGCATGGAGGTAGTCTGCACCACAGAATATACCTGGTCACGTAAAATAGCCTCATGTTTCCTGGCTAATATACAATCATGCAGACTAAAAATGGGACTCAGTCACCCCCCACTGTGATGGTTGTCCTTAGCAGCAATCATTGATTATAGTTCTCACAGAAAGAATTGCAGCTTTTTGAATTAACCTATGATATAAGTGGTGACATAATGTCCCTTAATTTTGTCCCCCCCTCCTTTCAGGGCTGCCAGAGCCTATCCCTGACCTATCCCCCTCGCACAGGATGCACTCACACATTCATACACAATGGCGCAACCTAGAGACACCAGTTAAACTAATCATATGTCTCCGGACTCCATGAACATAAGAACATAAGAAATTTACAAACGAGAGGAGGCCATTCGGCCCATCAAGCTCGTTTGGGGAGAACTTAATAGCTCAGATACCTGCATGATGCCAGTAGAAGACCTTCACACAGAGCACATTATGGATTCGAGCCCTCAGTCCTGGAGGAGGGGGGGCAATTGTGCAAGCCACTATATTATCTGTATATATGCTACTTAACATATTTTAAAAAGGGTGCAAAGACTGAAAGAAATTCTTTTTAAACTCTTACAATGTGAAGCAGAGGATAAAAGTAACCCATGTATGTATGCCCTTTGTTAAGTCTTAATAATAGTAATAAATTGAAATTTTTCAGTCTGTGCCCTGTGACTATTAAATTGACTGTTTGCTCTAACAGTAGTTCTTTAACCAAGGATTTAAATCCAAGTATTTAAAGGACAACAATGGACAAAAGAGGGATTTGTGGAAGTACCAAAATAAAGATTAGAATTTTGCATCATAAACAAAATAACTTGCCTAAGGCTACATTTCATCTTGTTTAATGTAATGAAAAATTAAAATTTTTATTCTTCAATTGCTGCAATTTCTAGATAGTTAAAGCCCAAACCTCACTGTGACACGTTTTACCCAGCATGTGCTTTTTCTCTTTATGAGTACCATCAAAGACGCCCTTAAAAATTCCAGAACATTCCCAGCTGTCACATCACAGGTCTGCACACATCTTTGACAAACGAGGAGGTATGTCGTTTCAATGCAATCACTCATACCTGGTCAGTCTGAAAGCTCACCGCCATGCCATATCTGCAGTGCATGACGTAATGTTCACAGTTGTACCAGAGAAGACTGTAGGAGATGGTACCCAACAGCCCCTCGGCCCTCCTGGCCACCTCATCGCCGCAGAAAGGGCGCCGGCCGCACCGCTTATCCATGCGGTTGACCAGGATCTCGGCCCCGTAGGCGAAGTCCTTCACGGAATCCACTCTGATGCTGGCCACCTTGACGATGACCCCTAGGATCAGCCTGTTGTTGGTTACCATCCTCTTAATGGCCACCCCGTTGCCGGAAAGTACCGGCAAAATGTCAGGTATCAGGTGAGCGACTTTGTTGTCCCCCAGGTATATGCCGAAATGTGTGAAGAGAGTGCGGGGAACCTCCAGCAGATCCCCCCTCCTGTACACCGAGATGTCATATTTGGGCTCCTTTTCTTCAACTTTGCTCGCAATGAAAAACAGACTGAGGAGCTCCAAAGGGGACATTGTGCCTAATGTGGGAAACTGTTTCACACCTGCCTGTTTTATTCCAGGAGCAGTGGGTGGGGCCAGGGGATTATAGGGTTACATACTTTGCAACAAGAGTCTTCTTACAATCACATGTTTATAGAGAACTCTTGGATTCCTCCAAGACTAATTCCAGGCTTTGTTCTCTGCTTAATGCGTGTCGACTTGCCAATAAACCGGTTTAAAAATATGAATGAAAACAGCACAGACTTCTCATGTCATTAGTCGCCCCCTTGGTTAATACCGCAGTGAGTAGAGCATTCTGTTTACTCAACGTGTCAGAATGAGGTTCAGCTATTTCAGAATGTGCTGCAGTGCGATTAAATGAACATCTGTACAGTTACAAAGGCAGTTTAAGCCGACATACCATCTTACTGGCAGGTTCAGAACCCAAGAAGAATTGATGTGGTGTTTTCATAAGCAGGTCCAGAACAGCTGTCCCCAATTTGTTAGAATCACGCATGGTGTCAGTGGTCTATTAGTGTACCAAGTACAGTAGCTCTTTGAAGGGTCACTGATGCTGGAATCATGGCATGGTTTAAGAATCATGTGTTCTTTTTGTTACCTAGAAAACAAGCAGATCGGAGAAACCTATTCTGGAGCACGTTTAAGTGACAGATATAACTAATGGGGACTAACTTTGATTTAAATAAAAATTAGGTGCAAGTGAACTATTTATACAATCAGCTAAAATAATCACAATTTTAAAGCTTTGAATACTGAAGAAGTTAATTGAAGTTTAATTGAATATTAAAATTATAAATAAAGTAAAACATAAAAAATTGTTCATACAAAACGTACTAGATCATTGTATTGAAATTATGCAAACTTATAGATGGTTTGACACCCTCAGTTTTAGCCTTAATTTCACCATTACGGTTGGAATAATCTCTAGTTTATGCCAAAAAGAATGTTTTTGCCAAAGGACTATTTTTACATCACAATCCCCTTTTCCCGAAATGGATTTAAAGACTGAATGAAATCTCCTTCGTGTGGATTCACAAGCAACGGCGTGTGTTGCAGTATTTATGAGACGAAATTAGCCAATTTAAGAACATGTTTGCATAATATGCAGCATTTTACTGTAAGACATGGAAACCGACGCTTTTTAAAAATTTCTTTATTAATATGTAAAATTACCTGGCTTGAGTTTATTAAAATTTAAGTATAAATGTGTTACATATTTAAACAAACACAGATACTGTACATAAACCAACAAGATATGCAAGTATTTATTCCTTTAAGGCTACTAAAAGGTAAAGTGGACTTACACAGTAAGTTAAAACAAACCGCGGAGATCTATATCCATCACTGAAGCGGGCGTCTCCTAAACCATTCATAGTTAAACACATGTAGCTCCAGTTTGAGCGGGACGCTCCGAGTGCTTGGACTCCGCACATCAGCCAGCCATCCAGAGGGCAAAAGGAACGAGAATGCTGGGCAAAGTCGTGGAAGGAGCCAGTCCCAGGCACGCAATGGACATCATCCCCAGCAGAGCGGCGAGCAGGACGCTTCTCTGGTCGCGGACAATCGATTTCAGGCCCTCGCAGAACTGCAGGGTGCAGAAGCGATATTTCCAATACCAACATTTTCCCGTTAAGCAGAAACATACAATGAAATTATGCACAAAATCAACACCGCCCCAACACACTTCATTTTTAAGGATGCAGGTGACAATTAAGTCACTATTTGTTTTAATAATGTTGGTTGATGCATGCGTGATTATAGGATATAGGGCATAAAAATGTGAGTTTTCAATTATCTTAATTTTAACTAATTTGACCCATTCACAATTGCAGCATTGCTTCTTCGTCTTTCAAAAGTCATTTGCACTAAAGGCTGCAAACTATATGTATGTGTGTGACACGACGAATTTGGCATATTATTCCAGTCGTCATCTATATTTTGTTAGAATATAGAGTAGTATATGTTATTGTATGACAGATTGCGCCGTTACCTTATCCGTTTGTAGGCTGATAGGAGAGCTGTATCTGCAATACGTGACAAAATGTTCACAGTTATTCCAAAGCAGACTGTACGGTATGACTCCGATCAGTTTTTCGGCTCTCCTCGCAACATCTTCGTTGGGTAAAGGCGGCCTCTTCATAGTATTATCCATGTCATTGACTAAGATGTTTGATCCGTAAGCAAAATCTTCAACCGTGTCAACGCGAATGGTGGCATTCTTGGAAATCACACCCCAGAGCAGCCTCTTGTTAGTGACAACTTTTTTAATCTGGCATTTGTCACTCGTAAACACTGGCAGGATGTCAGGCATGAGATGCGCGACTTTGTTGTCACCCAAGTAAATTCCGAAGTGAATGAACAGGGTCCGAGGGACCTCAAGCAGATCGCCCCTCTGGAGGGAGACTGTCTGGCAGTTATTGGTGCGGGCTTCTTCCTTTTGCGTAATGAACTTAAAAATGTTCAGATTTGAGAGTACCAAAACCTTACCAATAATAAACGTCAGCGAGTCAAACATTTTGCTATGTTTCCAAGTAAGTGCGGCTACTTCATTCAAGGCTTTTATCCGCGGGAATATAAGGAGGGTCGGGATTACATCATGCGTCTCCCAGAGATTCGATTGGTTTACAAGAGTCTGTATTTTCAAAGAAAGTGTAGCCGTGAGCTTGTTAATAATGAAGTTTATGTATACCGACCCCGTAGCATGGGAATTGGAGAAGAATTTCAACTGAAAAAATGCAGATAGGCCTACATTTCAGCTAAATATAATAGTGATATTGGTCGATCGCATTTCATATTGTTTCATGGGATTTGGATGCATTCAGTTGGGCTACAAACACAAGTTTAATGGTACACATATTCATAGCCTACTTGAAAATGACAAATTAACGATGATATTATGATGTCGTGCTGTCATATTCAACTGCATTTTTAATCCAGTCCCTCTTTTATATGGTGAACGGGGTAACAATGCAACCTAAAAGCTCTGTTACATAATTAGCCTAATTAATTAATTTTTAAATTTGAGGTATTTATGAAAACTTCGTGACTGATTCTTTTTTCAGGATCCACAAATTAATTAATAGATTGCCCTCGTAGAAGCCCTATGTAAAAGAAGTCATTACATTTAGCATAATGGAATGTCAGCCCATAATGCACGTTTATTATTTTTTTACTGGTGCATTTAAGGCGAGAATGAGTAGCATGATTCATTTCAAGAGGGTTGTGAGTCTGTACGATTTTTACTGTACCCAAAATTGGATTAGGAAATGGAATTCTTGAGAGCCAGCCATTGGGGAGAAAGACTACTGTCAAACACGGGAATTTTGAACGTGTTTGGAGTAAAGGTAGGGTAATATAATTGCATATTCCAGTATGGCAGCATTAGTAGATTCAGGGAGATTGTGAAGGTGAAGGCTTTTTTTTTGTCTTGGGCTGAAGAAATAGCTGCCGGAAAGTCTATGACTGACTGGAATTAATTCTCTACATTGGACACTAAACATCGTGCGCGGACTGACTAACCGCATCCTGTAGGACGCACGCGGCGCAGCGCCTCGGATGTCTATGGTATTTCGCAGTGCTAACACCTACATGCCAGAGACGGTCGGGGAGATGATGAATGGCCCTCAGCCCCGTGGTGCCGATCCCCGCCGTCCGTCGTAGGGACTTGGGGGGGGGGATGCATTGCTGTCTCCATGACAACGGCCCCTGATTAATCGGGATGCGGGGTGCGCATGGATAATGGCGCGGAGCTTCGTTCCCAGTGAATCTGTCCCACTGACATACCGCTGACAGCGGAGACTGATGACCGTGGATGATTCCCCCTTCAGTGGATGCCAATTCGTTTTAAGCACCAGTAGACACAGTGCCCCCAAAACAATGCGCTAAAGACGGCGGTGTCGCATATGGGAATTAATCATCTGTCTGCAACCAAATTTGCGTTCTTGTTTAAAAACAGATTCAGGCCCCCTATTTCTTGCCTAAAATTATTATTAAACCATTCTGAATCTGTTCAAATCTGAGTCCTTCAACCGCCGCTGGCATACCCTATTATAATGACGCATAAGTTTATGCTTTTCTGTTGTTTTCTAGGCCTTTTGTCCTCACACTTTCAATACATTAACTTTTGTCATTAAATTAAATAGGTACGCCGTTGCTGAATCTTTGTTGCGCACTTTCGGCTTCCATTGTTTGTAGGGAAATGTAGAAACATACCAAGCTGAACCAAACCGATTATGGAGTCCAAGTTTTAGCAATGGAAACATTTGTCACAGACTTATTAACACACTATTTAAATGGGTAAATGAGAAGTTAGCGTCTCAGAGTTGTGGCGCCTCACTTCGTTGTGCTGTGTTCATGATGAATGGATGGTGTGCCCCGGTACCGGCGCTGACTCGGACTCCTAAAAGCAGCCACGATTATCTGCCAGCAAACAGCTTTGATCCTCATTTGGTTTTACTAGCTTGTAAATCTTGAACTTTACTAATACGGCAACCATCGCTTCTTCCTTCCCCGAGATCAAAGGGCATGACCTGCTGGTGGTGACCTTTCTTTCAGATACAAGCCACTTTACTTTGCGGGACTGGAAGTTTATAGATTAATTAATATGCATTTTATGCCTGAATTACTATCGCTCTGTATAAGGAATCAGGAAGCGCGCGTGACTGAAAGCAAACAAAATTCCACCGCCAAGACAAACGATGCTTGGAATAAATTAACGAGTTATTAATATTTATATAATGTGCACTGTAATATAGAATATTTTCTGTTCTCCCAGCCATCTGGTCTATAGTCTACAAACATCCCCATAACATTCGATGAAAAAAGGACATTTTCACATAGGCTATTAATTTGCATATTTGTTTGATGAATTTTAACACCAGATGACATATATTCACTATGTAGCTCTCGACAATCGCGATGATTTCTCGGAAATGCTGTAGTTACTTTAAAATTAATCTGAACTCACAGTGAAATGTAAAACGCTAATTACAGCTCGAAGCTAATTCCTTGCTAACAATAACAGGTACTATAAGTCCGTTATCCATGGTTAAAGAAGATGAATGGGAATGGAATGGAAATCTTGTTTTCACTGACCTAATTGTCCAAGGATGTACAGAATTTGACATGATCTAGGGAGAACAAAAGTCTTGATGATTCCAAAGTTTTTAGATCCACTCATTTGAAAATAAAAAGTTCCCTTCTCAGGGAGATAAATATATTTTGGTCCTCACTGGAAATAAAGTAACAAAACTATACTGAAAGTCTCATCAAAAATATTACTTACAGTCTTTGCAATTTTTATAAAATGAGATAGGATGTTCCTGTTAACTTGCTTTGCTGGGCACTATGGCCATTGGATTATACAGATTACCTTGATCTGGTAGTTTAAAAGTTTAGAACTGCTGTTTAAGAGTTAAGCAACAGGCAGTGTTTATTTGGTATCTGTTTAGAGGGTATCTGAAACCTCTTAATGTGGGCCTCCTAATTTAAGTTTGGGCTTTTTCAGGCTTATGATGAAAACAACTGAAGCTGATAACCTTTCTGTCTTTTGGGAACACATCATTTGTTTAGAAATGAGGATTTTCTATGAAGATAAGTTGTCTTCTATAATTTTATAATGTATTACCTGTGGAAAAAAAGCATTAGTGTGAATATCAGACTTTAACGAAGTAGCTAAATACTTTTCTTGAGTGATTCATGCACAGCAAAGAAGGATTAATAAGGAAAGTTTCTTACTCCGAATGTGATGTTTACAGACACATTAATTGCAGATCAGTGTTTGCCTGCTGTGAGGTTGGAGTCAAATTTGGGTCGGCTTCCAGTCATGTCCAGGTCAACACACAAGTGTCCTGCTCGTAACCCATCCAGCCGGAATTCCTGATGCTCCTCTGCATCTGCGGTTTGTATAACAGGGGTCAGTTTGGGAACAGTAACCATTTGACTTCAGAAGGCATCGTTATAAGTCACCAACCCAAATTTCATTTGACACAGCCCTTCAATGCAGTCATTTATGTGTTTTACTGATCACGACTGAAACAAAAATATGAATATATTTCGAAATGGACGATGGCTGACTCAGTCCCAAAAAAAAAAAAGAATGTAGTTATTTTGTAAGAAGTCCTTGGTATTGAATGATTTTAAAGTCTGTAAAGTTTTTATAGTGGCATTGCATGAGAAAATAACTTGGTGCTATAGGTTGGCGTATACCATAGACAGTACCCGGGAGGTTGGTGTGGGGGGGGGGGGCAGGATTGCCAAACCATGTTTTTTTGTGTGCTTGTCAGTTCAGATACGAAGCTTGGCAGAAGCGAGATGCTGTTGTATCCTAAGTGTAACTGTGTTCATTTACAATCCCACACTGCATGTCTATACTTTCACATTGCTGTGGTCTTGAAGGACGGGCGCCTTAAGAAAACTCTCCTGTGTCTCTTTTGCAGATGAAATGCAAAAGCAGGACAAAGCGTGGCCCCGTATTAGCATTGACCCATTTGGCAGAAGCTATATTTGTCTTAATTCTGCATTATCGGGCTTCTCCTCTGTTTCAAAACAGTGTCTGGAAAGAACACTGTCTCCGGGGAGTCTGTTGTTAAGCTTTATCATTGAGTGTTTATCAAAGGCTGGAATGTGGGATCCTCTCTGTGAGCTTGTAAATCTGCGTGTTGATCACAGGGATGGTGCTACTGTGTTTGTGCCAGGCCAAAAAAATAAAGAAGCGCGTTACTGAAAAACCAAGAGCTGCTTGCTGAAGATGGCAGGATGTAGATCCTTGACTGCTGATCTAAATGAAATCCATTAAGAAATATGTAGAGAAAATGTTAGCGCAAATCAGTTGCATGTGTAGCAATAGCTGTGTGTCTAAATTTGCAACAAATGCCAACATCTCGGGCTTGTTTTTTGTTAAAACATTTCCAGTTTATTGTAACATTACAATGTACAATATATCATCCTTTGATACATCCTAATGATCTCCACATTGCCACTTTGTAGAATTCTGGTTATACCAGGAGAAGCTGGTGTAACCAGAATTCTGTAAAGCGGCAATGTGGATGGACAGAAGACTACAGTCACTCTTGGTCTTTTTAAGACCTTTTTAATTGCCTCTCTTCAAAGTAAATAAATGTTATCAATAGGGCTGCGAGTTTGTTGGACGCCATGTGGAATTTTACGTGTGTGGTGGGATCTGGACCCGTTCTCCTGCGGGGGTGGTTCAGCAGGAGTTCATCTCTGTTCAGGTTCATTAACGAGGCACAGTTCAGCTCCAGGTCAGCCACTAGCTATCTGCAGCGTGTCCTGTCTTGCACACAGGCCGCGGCTGGGAGGCAGGGCTGGCTTTATCTGTGCTACGGGATGGTCACGGAAATTATACATTATTAGCCTAATATAAATGTTTACATCCACGTCAAAGCCAAAGAGATATTGCATAATAAACGGAGACAGCTTTCGGTATTACTCCGACCCGGTCTTTCTGGGCAGTAAATATTTACGGTTATTGAAGGGGATGGACATGTGGATTGAGAAATCGCAAGAAATACTGTACTGTGCAAAACGCTTGGGCAGCAAAAGAAAATGATTACATGCTCTTCATGTCGGTGTAAAACGATGCTATTATGCCTGTCATGGTGTGTTAGCTTAGCCATTGCAAAACCTCTGCTAAAGTCACCCCATTATTTCCAGCAGCCATAAGATGCATGTATTATTTGACTCGACCATTAGCACACCTAGTTTAACCAATCAAAATCTCATTGAGTTTTTAACTAATTAAGTTAATTAATCGAGTGAGCTGGTGTTGAAATGTAACAAACATATAGAATGGCTGGGGTGCCCTGAGATTAGGTTTGGGAACTGAAGCAGCGCTCTATCTATCTAGATCTATGTATCTAGATCTATCTGTCTATCGACTTATAACTTCTTAATGACACAATATCATGCTATGTCAAAGCAACGCAATTATGCACACGGAAAGTACTCTGAATGTAGGAAGCAAAAGCCAACATGAAACAAAATGAAAAGCTGGAAATGTTGTGTCCATTTTTAGGTCCCAGAATTACAGGACAAGTCCATGTCCCCCCCCCCCCCCTACTGCATACCTACCGGCTTTGTGCTCAGCAACACAAACCAGCTGACACTGTAGATCTTATCGTTAATATCTTACAAACAAGTTCAGAATAAAAATACCTGAACGAGTCTAGTGATTTGTTTTTGCTGTATTGCCTCGGTCTAAAGAGCCTGAATTGGAATTTCATGGCTGCTAAATCCTTCAGCTATATCGGCCTTCATCTTAACTGCGTTAATTCCGTGCTCCAGCCTCACGCAAAAGCCACGGTCCGGTCCCACTGCAGGGCTTGTTGTGCCGCCGCGTTTCACGGCCCCGTCCATCCCGTTTTGTCCCAAAAGAGTTTCTCAGACAGCTTCCCGCCTAGTGAGGCTTTTATGGGACTCTCAATGAGCACAGATTTCCCTGTCCAGTCCTCTGCCGGCCTCCTTGTTCCTTGTTACCGGGTCTAGGCAAAGACCTCGACCCGTGTAACAATGTGACTCACAGTAGCATTACTGGGCTTTACGCGACGCTCAGAGGGCCTGAGAAGCTGCTGAAAGGCCTGTTGCTGCTTTGTCCCTCTTCTCCCTTTGACAAATCGCCCTGGAACCAAAGCAGAAGTACTACTTCCCCCATAAATGATAACTATCCGCACATTCAGCCTCCCTGCGGATTTTAAATTTCACAGCCGGTTTGTGTGTGTGAAATACGAGTGTTAAACCAAATTGAAGATTACGGGGTCTAGATCAAAGTTTAATCAACGTGCTCTGTTTGGTAGTCAGTGTTTCATAAAGCCGTCGTCCTTATGAAAAAGAAGCTTGGTTCTGGAGTTGGAGTTTACAAAACCTTCTATTACTTCTCCTTAAACACATTCATCTTGTGAAAGGTCTTTAGAAGTGTTTTTTTCATTCCCAGCCAGTAAGTCTGAGCTTTTCTGCTGTATTTTCAAGAAGAAATAAGTAAGCAAGTAAAAGTGCAAAAAAAATGACACATGCTGGGTTCTGTGATTTTTGATTCCTCCTGCCTTATTCCTCC
>JAODUD010000085.1:2411587-2425528 GCA_026784285.1 Stomatorhinus walkeri | reverse complement strand
CTGCAACTCAGAGGCTACCATGATTTCTTTTTACTTAGCCAAAAAAGAAAGATTCACTGGGATTTAATTCACTGGGATTTAATTCACTGGGACTGGGCTGGCAGGCTGCTGGGCAAAATGAATTAACCTCCAATCCATTTCTGGCTTAGCAATAGCATGGATTTTTCTGTAGAGGTAACATCCTGTGACTGCTTGTGGGGGGGGGGGGGGGGGTGTCAGGCATCTGGAATCTATTGGCACAAGACAGGGATCAACCCAGGAGGGGATGTCAATCATCACAGGGCACGCTTGCGCACACACACACACACACCTACAGACAATTTGGTAACTCTGATTAACCTCAGCACATTTTTGGACTGTGGGAGAAACCAGAGTTCCCAGAAGGGAGCCCAAAATTACACAGGAAGAATATGCATAGAACCGTGCCGGAGACTCAGACTCAGGTCCCAGAGGTGTAAGGCAGCAGTGCACCCTGTTTATGTCTTTAATCAGTTAAAATCAAATACATTTTAGCATTCTATTGCATAATTCAATTAAGATGTAACTGCAGAGTGATCAGTTTCCTGCAAGTAGTGAGTGATGTTCACTTTAAATTAAAAGGTTTCACATGATAAAGCTGTAGTTATGAAAATACGAAAGATTATTACAGTGACAATACTTCTAACTAAAACAATTGTTCTGTACTGTCTGTACTGTAGAATAGAGTTTTATTTCTTTTTATAGACATATTTCACAAACCATATTCCAGCTCTTAACATCGTCGTCATCATCATCATCAATAGTAAATTCAGACCAAATGACCTTGCCATATGGCATCCTGGGCATTTTCCCAGTGAACCGACTGACCTTTGAGTCGGCAAAATTTATAGTAGGGGACCCCACTGTTTGGCAAAATTCATTGTGCCCCCCCCCCGCCAATCAGCAACATGTGTCATGGGTATGTATGTGTGGTTTGCCTGACTGGAAAACAGTCCAGGGCTGATTTTTAATCCCAGTCCATCCCTGTGCCAGAAAGAATCTTATAACTCAAAGGCTTTTGCCGCTAAGCAGCAGGCATGACTGACTCGGTGTTTATCCTGAGACATAAAAGTAGGAATGTTGTGCGTAACGCTGTCAGTAAATCTGACTCATCACTTTCAGTATTATCAGATACTCTCAAAATACCTCACAAATGTTAAATTTCATTTAGAACGATGTTAATGATTCCAGAAAGTTTTCGTAACTCAGTCGTGTAACGTTTCGCGTTCTCATGTGATCATGCTTCCAAACGAACCCGAAGAACTGGTGTACTTTGCCTGATAAACATTTGACTGGCCAACGATTCTCCTACTTGTGGTGAAACATGACAGGGCCCCAAAGTGGATGGTTAAACAGATACTTTGTACTCTTGCAAATGCGAACAAATACAAACATGCAAACAAAAACAAAAATCCAACATTACTCTGTTACAAATGAATACAAGAATCAAAATTAAGTGAACCAGACATTCTCGTTAGATCCTGTGACTAGTATAATCTTAAATTACTAATGAGAACAACCTGTATAATCCATATAGAAGGAGTGCCGTTTTCAACAAGTATTTTAATCACTTACAGAAATACAATACAATTTTTATGGTTAGGTCCACAATATATTTGCAAGTGACATATGCGTTTTATAAATAAGAGTGTTTTATAAATAAGGCCTATCTATTTGTGTTATTTACATGCAGTACATATAGATCAGTCTGTAATATATTTACAAACAAATACATCAAATATAAATATATATTTCTTTTCAAAGCAGTGTACCCAGTACTGGATAAAGATCTTTATTAGATTTTTTGTGTATAAGGATGGATAATATGTATGTAATGGTTAATATCTACAACTAGTGTATTTAAATAGCCAAACATAAACCATATTACAAAATAGGTTGATGGGCTCAATACATCAATGATTAATAAAAGTAATAATAAGTTTTTCCTCCTGAACAACAGGCGGCGCTGGTAATAGTCCCACGTATTTTGTCCCGGAAGTTGAGCCGGAAGTACTTCCTTGTTATGTTTTATCCACGCGTAGCGGCTCGCGCTTGCTATTCTTTTGGAAAAGAATACAATAAAACGATTATTTTTACGACGTTTTGTTAGACAGCGTTCACAATGGTTGAGGTAATATACATGTAATGAAACGACGCCCGAATATTTCTGTGGTTGTCCTGATTTAGGCTGCTCCGCTTTACCCGCGCAGCTGAAAGTTTATTCATATCTTGATGGCTTTCGTGAAAAATTGCGCAGCTTGCTGGCTTGTAAACGTTGATTTCTGTTTAAAATATTACGTTTATATAGGGGTATTTTGTAGTGTGATTAAGGATGACAAATGTGTTTCGTTTATCTTGAATTTGAGCATTACTATTACAAGGGCCACTGGCGGTTTAAATGCTGCACTGTGTTAGGTTTTTCAGTAATAAAACACGGTTTTAAGTTAAACTAACCACCTAACATTTGTGACTTTGCAGGAGGTGCAGAAGCATTCCGTGCACACGCTGGTGTTTAGATCTCTGAAAAGGACGCATGACATGTTTGTGTCTGATCACGCCAAACCCATTTCCATGGATGAAAAAAGGTCAGATGCCTTTCCATCATTTTAAAAGTAAACTTTTGCATCGTGCAAACTTTTAAATTATAAAATGTGTTGACAACCTTAAGATGGAACTGTAGAGAAACATTTTCGTTCGTGCGTTCTCTGTCCAATAGCCATAAGGTTAAGATGGCAGCCAAGCTACGTGCAGAGTACAGTGCAGTTCTGCACATGCCTGTCCTTAAAGAGGGGAAGGACCGCGTCTCCCACATGTCTGACCAATATGAACATCAGAGCTACTCTCATCCTGGTGAGTATTATCCTGACCTGGGCCTGTTGACGTGTAATGAGATTAAGGCTAATCATTGGAAAATCGCAGCATCGGTTCATACATATGATACAGAAAACATATGTAAAGTGCTGGACACCTGTAACAGTCTGCCTGTTCTAAACTTGACATGAGTTAATTTTTTCCTAAGGTTCAGATCCAGAGTATCTCATTACTGGAACACACCCATATCCATCAGGACCAGGTATGGCACCAACGTCTGCTGTTAGTCATGTGTCTGTTTATTATTTAAATGTACAGTTTTATGGTACGTGTTTGACGCGCATGTGATCTCTTCTGCCGTAGGTCTCGCCCTGACAGCAGATACTCAGATACAGACGATGCCAAGCGAGGGTGGGATTCAGTCCATGGCCCTAGCCCTGCCCCCTTCACAAGCAGGGTAGAGTCTCCTTTTGTCTCCACTTCTTCACATGTGCTTGGTCACATTTGCCAAGGAGCACTCTAGCCCCTATTGTACATAGATGTGTTGTTTTGAGGCATTGTTGCATGTCCGTCTATCTGTCCATCCATCTTCTAGCCATCCTGGTCAAGGTTGTGGGGAGAAGTGGTACTATGATATCGTAAAGTTGAAATATCGTAACACCAACCATCATGACCGAGAGAGTGTCTGTACTGTATTAGCCGGTAGCCATTGATAGATTGCAATTTTGACCAATCAGCATGATTCCCTGGAACTTATCTGCTATATAAATGGTTAAAAGCCTTGTCTGGATGATGACATTTGGAATTCCCTTCTAATGTTCAGACAGCCTTATAAGGAGACGACATAGTGGCATAACACTGGTCCCCATCAAGGTGTGATTTGCTTTTGCTCCACAGGCAGGAGGCCGGCCGCACAGCAGCCAGTGTTGCGGACATACACAGGCACGCCAGGGCTCCTGAGCGATCTCAACCACCTTCACATGCCGTGGTAAGATCACCTATGTCTTCCTTGTCTTTTGTAATTCAAAAATTGAAAACAAGACAGATAGAGCCTGAGGTAGATGTATATATAAATTTACATATTGTAGTTTCAGCTATTTTATTGTATCAGTGATGTCCTTTGGCTGAATAACTTCTCTATTCTTGGTTTTGTGTGTTTAGTCTCTATTGGAAGCAGGAGGTACAAAGTCCTCCTCCTTAATGGCAAGAAAAGCCCCCACCATGCCCAAGCCACAGTGGCACCCCCCATGGAAGCTGTATAGGGTAAGACAGTTCGACCTTTGTCTGCTTGTGCAGCCATTACTGGATCCTTGTGGCTCTCGTTGATGGCCACGTTTTACGTGCGAGCTGAGATGTTTAAAATGCCTTTAAAAACCTTTTCCACAGGTTATCAGTGGTCATTTGGGGTGGGTGCGATCTATTGCAGTGGAACCAGGGAATCAGTGGTTTGTCACCGGGTCAGCTGACAGAACCATAAAGGCGAGTACTATGTCCTTGAATCAGCTGGGCGTCGTCTTGTGGCTGAGGCTGTCCTACTCGAAGTTGCCGGGGGCCTCCTGACAGAATTTGTATTCCTTTGGCAGATCTGGGACCTGGCAAGTGGGAAGCTGAAGCTGTCTCTCACCGGCCACATCAGCACCGTGCGTGGGGTGGCTGTCAGCTCCCGCAGCCCCTACCTGTTCTCCTGCGGAGAAGATAAGCAGGTCAAGTGCTGGGACCTGGAGTATAACAAGGTAGACATACAACACCCTCCTGTGGCTCCTACCATCCAGTTAGAGCAGTAAAAAGGCACCGAATAATTCTTTGCATTTTATTGTGTAGGTCATCAGGCATTATCATGGCCACCTAAGTGCTGTATATGATCTGGATCTGCATCCCACCATCGACGTGCTGGTGACTTGTAGCCGTGATTCGACTGCTAGGGTGAGATTGTAGACTACTGGGCTTCCTTATGGGTTTTTATGAATTTCAGGTTTTTTTGTAATATAGAGGTTGCTTTTAGCCGTTTGACTTTTCATATTGATTATTCACAGTCTAGCTTCACTGAGGCAACGCGGCACTTTTGACTAAAGACTTGTTTGGATTGTCTGCTAGCGTGCCTAGTGACGGAGAGGTGTTTGTGTCCGTGCATGTTGTTTGATTTGTTTTTGTTTACGAAGGTGTGGGATATTAGGACCAAGGCCAACGTGCACACACTTTCCGGGCACACCAACACGGTCGCCACCGTCAAGTGCCAGGGGGCAGAGCCTCAGATCATCACAGGTGAGGCTTGTGCTGTGCCCATAGCCACCCACCCCCCCACTGGCCGTCCTGTGCAGCACCTAGCTAGCTGCAGCGCTTGGTAGCCCTGTGTACATTTGGTTCTAAAATGCATCACATCACATTATTGGAGCGAATAATCAATTAGTCGTATGAATCTCCCACTTGCCAAATAGCTTTTATTTGGTATCCGCTATCAGCTTTTTAGTTTGAGGTTGTTTTCATGCATTTGCTAACAATCGACAATAAAGCTGAATACTTGCACTCTTAATTTAAACACTGAAACACACGCACAGACTCAACTCTTCGCTTTGTATTAACCTATACTGTATACGTGACAACAGTATTTGCATGAGAACACTTAAAATTCACAATAATACTAAACATGTTTGATTTTTATCAGAATGTCAGGGTGCTAGATAGGCTGACTTACGGCAGCTATTTTGACCACCTTGCACCTAACGATCGAGATGATGGAAGCACGCTACAACTCCATCAAAGTTCTTGATTTTCTCCGACGATGGAAATTTCCCTGCGACGGTGAAATCACTTGAAAAGTCGTTAGGTGTAATAACGACATTATCCAGCTCCATTAACAATTCAAGAGAATATACATTTCAAAATGGAAAATGCTACAGCTCATAACATTAAGTAGAACAGCTTTAAACATCAACATTAGCTAGCTAGCTAGCATAACTGACTTACCGAGATGAGTCCTCTTAATCCAGGGAGCCGACGTGCTTCCTCTTCAGATACTCGTGCATAGAGGATGCACTCCCATGCAATCTATGGTCAGCTTTACAAATTGTGCAATGGACAATGTTTTTTTCCGGAGCTAAGTGTGAAATGCTCGCACACTGTGGGGTTTTTTGGTTTTGTAGCTACCATTGCTCTTCGGTTGACTTCTCTCTAGTGAACGGTAATATCAAACCATTTCAAGTTATCATGAGAAACACGCGCGATGACATCAACTTAATCGGCTATTAAATTAGTTGGCAACTTATTTGGTATTTGATCTTAGTTGACTAAGTTGATTAATCATTGCACCTCTAATTTAGCGCTGTCCGCATGTGACCCAGGATGCATTTTAAAGCCAGGTGTAAACAGCGCCTTGGCACGTCTGGATGCCTGACGTCTCATTAGACGGCTGGGAACGTGCGTGGATGCCACATTTGGATGCCTGACGTCTCATTGGACCGCTGGGAACGTGCATGCCCTGTAGTGTGTTGTCCTCACGGCCATTTTTTCCTGTTTTGCTGTAGGCAGTCACGACACGACCATCAGGCTGTGGGACCTCATCGCGGGCAAGACCCGCACCACATTGACCAATCACAAGAAGTCTGTCCGCTCTCTCATTTTGCACCCCAGACTGTAAGTAACTTGCTTCGTTCCTCCGCAGTGCCAAGGCATCATAAAAATGCATTGATCAAATTACAGTCCACTCAACCTGCTTAGTGCCCAAAGCTTTCAATGTAATTCTTGACCTTCCGCCATGCCGTACTGGTGTGCCACAGCGTGCCATCCTGTCTCTCCATGCTCACTGCAGGTACACCTTCGCCTCCGGTTCACCTGACAACATCAAGCAGTGGAAGTTCCCGGACGGGAACTTCATCCAGAATCTCTCCGGCCACAACGCCATCATCAACACCTTAGCCGTCAACTCCGACGGAGTGCTGGTGTCTGGAGGTAATGAAGCGACGGCTTCGCGGCCGTGTGCGCAGTCCATGTGCCGCATATCCTGTTAGACTGAGTTGGTTGTTGCCTTGATTATTTTATTTTAAAGCAAAAAGGATTTTCATTATGAAGTGTTAAATGTGTTTCGCCACGTTAGCATAGCCTTAGAAAAAAAAAATGCTTGGAAATGCTTGATTACTGATAGTAGTGGTTTGATGTTTATTAGCTTACTTTAAACTTTTTATTTTATACATGTTGTAGGTTCTTGTGTTTTGAGTTGTTCAAAATCACATGTAATGCAAAGTTTGGAATTGAGGTCGGCGATGCCAGCGACGAATTCTACTTTAGTGGTGTAGTTAAGTGGCACACCGCGCCCCCCCATAGTTGCATTTGGGAGGTGGGGGAGTGCTTGTTCACAGCCTGCTGATTCCCTGCAGCGGACAATGGCACCATCCACATGTGGGACTGGAGGACCGGCTACAACTTCCAGCGGATCCACGCAGCAGTGCAGCCTGGGTCCCTGGACAGCGAGTCGGGCATCTTCTCCTGCGTGTTTGACCACTCGGAGAGCAGGCTGATCACCGCTGAGGCCGACAAGACCATCAAAGTGTACCGGGAGGACGACACTGCGGTATGTATGGCCTGTCCTGGCGCTTCTGTCAGTTTTGATTTCTGCGGTTCTTATGCTGTTCTGGAATATTACACGTGAGAAAGCTCTCGCATGTCCTAACGGCCAGTGTTTGACTTTGCCTCCATTCTTCCTTTCAGACTGAGGAAACGCACCCTATCAGCTGGAAACCGGAGATTCTTAAGAGAAAGAGATTTTAGAATTTTACCGCATCGTTTTCTTCTCCTTTTCTTTTTGTAAGTTTGCTTTGTTTAGTTTCGGTATGCCCACTTTCCCAAACCTGTGCAACATTTTTGATTAATATCAAAACTTCAGTTCTTCTAGAATAATGCAACTCATTTTCAGAAACTGAAATTTGTTTGCAAGACCAGACTTTTACTTAAAACTTCAGGTCTTCATAACAGGGCAGACTTTGTTATGAAATACATGTTTGGAAAATCCGCTGGTTTTCTGCATGTAATTTTCACAAATTAAATTTCATTATGTTTTTGACAACTTGTTTTTTTATTCTTCCTCAGTCGAACAATACCATATAATCAGATTGGCAGATTAATCTACTTGGCTTAGGCGTTTTGTGCTGTACAATAAAGACTTGTCAGTGAAAAGGATTAACTTCATGGCAGCCTGGTGTTACTTTAGGCAAAAAACAAGTCAATCAATCTTCAGTTTTAATCAGTGGGACAGTGAGAAACTGGTGCAATATAACACATGCTTTACCTAACAATAAATGTGTGAAAATGGGTAGGGACCGTCTCTGGTGAGATGCAAACCGTCGCTGCTCATCCCTGAGGCCGTTATCCTGACTATGAGATCTTTTAATTATACGCCTATTACAATGCCCAATGAAGTAGTCATTTTGCTTAGTAAATAAAATAATCGGTTGGGGGGGGGGGGGTGGGTGTAAAGATTTGGAACGCGTTTATGAAAGCGAGGTTATGTGTAGTTGTGTGTCAACAAACTTGGGTCAGTTTAACATCCTGCGATTTGCATCTGAAACACTCGCGTTTAACGTTGCCACCTGCAGATGGCGACACACAACAACCGAAGCTAAAGAATTATACTTTATAAACGTGGATACACGTAACTGGTAGGAGAGTACGCATTCTCTCGTACTTTTATGTGCATTTGCGCTGTATCAACAATCCATTGCCGCACTTATTGCTTTTAAAGGTGAGTGCGTACTTGCGGACCAGTTATGCGGGTCCCTGTTTATAAAGTAGGGACCCACGGCCTGCACTGGAAACAATCAGGCAGACTTGGCGCTTTATTAGGTGCCCCCCGTAGTCCCAGGTAGGACCCCGTTCTCCCTTTTTGCACAGTTGCCTCCAAGCATTGTAGTGAAAATCCTGTGAGGAGCGTGGGTGTTTATAACATGCTGGACGCACTGCATCTTAATCACTTGGAAAAAGCGTCATAGTTCAACCGCACAGTAACTATTATATTTTGTACATGTGTGCATTATATTATTTATTACGGTATATATTCTATTCACAGACTGTGAAAAGAAGCAGGTGTACCTAATAAACTGACAACTATGTGTCGTTAATCCCATCGACTCTAATAAAGTCAGTAGAATGCTTAGATTTTGAAAGTCTAGATTGACAGTCCTCTTTCTGCAAGCATAATTCCATTATAGATACTAGGCATAGAGAGTCGTTTTCTGTGATGGATTGTTTATGGGATTATTGCCTTGGTCCGTGGTGTTTAATTCATATTATAAACTGCCCTGCGAGTCACGTGACGTCGCCGATGCACTGCAGTTCGGGTCGAGCGCTCAAGGCGTAATAGCCGGTTCGTGGATGGGGACAGTTTTAAGGATAATCCATCCACGCGCAATTCAAGGGGGGAAATCAGCATCTTAAATGCGTATGTTGGAAATCTATACCTCTCAAAACACGCAGCTTTTTGTAGAGTAAACTTTGACAAGCCCGCTCCTTTTGCAACAATCTGTGGGTTTCTGTTAATCCCTGTAGTTTGGAGATCTGGTGTGCTGAGACGTAACTGTTTTATTTATTTTTTTGTGGACTGTGCTTTATAAATGCTGAAACTTGCCATGTTTTTACGATGTCTTGGAAAAGAGCGCACCGATATTGTGCTGCGACGTCTGTTTCTTCAGATCGCCGCAGTTTGGTTTATGTTCGAGGCGTCTTCTGCTCTGATGTATAACCTCAGTCTCACAGTTGAGGAAGGGATGCCAGCTGGGACAATTGTGGGAGATTTGAGTGCTCTTTTACCCGAAAACACTTCAAGCAGTGGATTCTTTATATCGGAGAGCAGAGAATCGTACGTTTTTAAAGATCTGGAGATAAATGGAAACACGGGTGTAATTGCAACCGCGGTGGTACTGGACAGAGAGAGCAGAGATAAGTATGAATTTGTGGCAGCCACCTTAACTGGAGAGGTGATAAAGGTAAGGATTGAGGTGCAGGATGTAAATGACCACTCCCCAGCTTTCAGTAGGGATACTATGGTTTTGAACATTTCTGAGCAGAGTCCTCCTGGAACCAGGTTTCATTTGGAAGGTGCTCGCGATGAAGATGAGGGTGAGTTTGTGACTCAAGGGTACCGGATTATGGGCAATGCAGTTGGACATTTGTTTAAGGTTGAGTGCGGTGGTGGGGGACGAAATTTGTTCAACCTGGATCTCATTTTGTCTGGCAAATTGGACAGAGAGATTATGGATTTTTATGCCATTAGTATTGAAGCATTTGATGGCGGCGTTCCATGTAAGACCGGTAGGCTGCAGGTGGAGATCCACGTTTTAGATGAGAATGATAACGCCCCAGTGTTCAGCCAAAGCAAATACCATGCGCTCCTGTGGGAAAATGCAGCACTACTAACCTCAGTATGCCAAGTGTATGCTACCGACTCAGACCTTGGTAGGAATGGACAAGTGGTCTATGAGATCAATCGCCGGCAAAGTGACCCAAGTGAGCTGTTTGTCATCGACAGTGCCACTGGGTTAATTCGAGTAAATAATTCACTGGACTATGAGAGCCGGCCATACCACGAGCTGATCGTCAGAGCTCGAGATAATGGGATCCAGCCAGAATACAGCAGCACACTGGTAGCGGTGACGGTTCTGAATATTAATGACAACAAGCCCACCATAAACATAATGTTCCTCAGTGAGTCTGGGGCTGGGGAAGTCTCGGAGGGGGTCAGTATGGGCCATTATGTAGCCAGGATCTCTGTGTTTGACCCTGACCTGGGGGAGGTCAACAGTGTCAGAGCTTCCCTCGAAGGCGGTGATGGGAAATTCACACTTAAACAATCAGATGAATTTGTGTTCTCCCTCTGTGTCAATGGTGAGCTGGACCGGGAGAAGAGTGACTTATATGAGCTTACGATTGTGGCCTCTGATTCTGGAGCTCCTACTCTGTTCAGCGAGAGGACCTTCTTGCTCAAAGTGACCGACGAGAATGATTCTCCACCAGTGTTTGAGAAGCACTTCTACATTGTGAACATTTCAGAAGCTGCATTTCCTGGTAGCAGTCTTCTGCAAATTCGAGCTGGAGACCTGGATGAAGGAGTCAATTCAGTTGTCCGTTATTCGATAATAAAACCAGGCCAAGGCTTTCCGTTCCGTATAGACTCTGAATCAGGACTCATTACTACAGAAACACCACTGGATCATGAGCAGGAAAGTGAATTCCACTTCTTGGTCGTCGCAGTGGATAGTGGACATCCACCCTTATCTTCCACGGCCAATGTGACAGTGTATGTGGACGATATCAATGACAACAGGCCAGTTTTTGAGAAGCAAGTGTATAACGTATCTATTCCGGAACACTTGGCAATCGGAAGCTGCGTCCTTCAGGTAGGGCACTCTTCGCTTCAGTCGTTTACACAATGGCAATGCTATATGGTTGATTAACGACTTGGGCATAAATGAGCCCCAGATTCATATAATTTTATATAAAACATAATAAGAATTATCTGCATTGATTTATACTAGGGGTCATTTGACAGTTTTGAGACCCCAAATCTCCACATTTGCATGCATTAAAAAACTCAAGAAGGACATAAAATTTTATGGAGGAATAGGGTCTGCTAGTGAAGAAGGAGCTTTCTGATTAGGGATGAGATGGTTGATAGTACATGCTAATCCACCCACAGTGAGCTTCAGTTCACCCATTACTAGCTGTGCAGAGGATTTCCTTCAACCTTGGACGGGGTGGTTAAAATACCATACCAACATAGTCAGATTAAAAGGTACAGGATATAATGACATTATGCATTTGTTTTAATTACATTTTCCTTTTATTTAAGTAAATGTACTATCACCACAGTAAACTTCAGTGCAATGAAACAAAAGTCTGTGGTTTGTTTTTCCATTGGAGCTGCAAGCACATTCTTGCACATTAGTGCCAAGATGATATTGACTCGAAGCTGTACCCTGTCAAAAAATAATCTTGAACCAGCTCATAAAAGGTATTATGCATATGCATGCACACCATCTTAGCTATAATCTTTGCATCATTGAGAATTTACTTAAACCATTTACAACATACTTGTAAAACTATTCTTTGCCCATAATGCTTAACACCACCGTTACGACTGTGAGCAGCCGGGCTGTGTGGCACCTTCTGAGGCAGCTGTTTATACAGGGAGACCTTGACCTCCAACAGTAAAACCTGCAACATTTGTCAGAGTAATAAATTCTACCATGGAGTGACTTCTGTGATTGTTTAACCAGCACAACTTCAAAGGAGGCCAGTTAGAATCACATGACACAAGACCTTTGGTGAGGTAAAAAAAAAAAAATCATCATTTAACACTTCAACATATTTTTCTAGGTTTTAAACTTCATTGAGATTTTAATATATTTAATGTTATTTACTTAAAAATTTCCATTATTATTAATAACATACCAGTCTACTGCCTGATCTTTGCAGTATTCGCATCTCTGTGGATATCTCTCCGAAACTACAAAGGCAAAACTCGTAAGGACCCTTTTTCAACCACTGCTTGTGAACTGTTAACTGTGTCAGTTGAAAACATTCTCCACTGCAGGGCATTGTGATCAGTTTAATTATCTTTTCATAGAATGACAATTAAACATGACTTTTTATGTCGTCGCTCACGTCCCCAACACTCCATTAACCCCAGTGGCTGGTTTTGGGGACTCCAGTCAATAGCAATGACAACAGTGATGAGCTAGTGGGCATTTGATGAATGACTGACTTGCATTCATTCTGATATCTGCAAGAACCATCCATTCTGTGCATGTGCATGTGACGGTTCACAGACGCCACTGTTCGTCATTGCTTACTCTGCATTTGTATTTACAAAATAAGAAAGGTACACGAACCACAAGGCTTTGCGTTAGGAAATCCATCCATCCAACACCCAGCTGCTGGTCGTGGACAGGATGGCAGGAGCACTGAAAAATCTGCACTGGAAAACGTCCAACTGCACTGGAGACCCAAGCTTTGCTGGCTTTCTGGATAATTTAAATCAGCTTGACACATCCCTGAGTGGATTGCAAAGCCCTTAAATCTTTACTTACCTGTCCGGTGTCATTAGGGCGTTGTCTGTTTCTAGAAAGCTCAGTGACTTAACACGCGACAGACAAAAAGAACAATTGGCTAAACCGATATAGTTTGAAGTTACTGATTTGCTGACGTCGACACTAAATTTTGCCTTAGGTTATCTGTGCACCGCTAACATTCCGCAACTTCTCTGTGTACTACTAAAGTCACCATAATCCTAAACTAGGCGGTCCGGGTTAACTTTTTAAGCATTGTGGGTTGACGTTTCATATGATGACTTGAAGTAACATCATCATTCTAAACTCTGATCTAATCTCTGTCAGATTTATTGAAAGACTTTTTCTTACGATAGCTGCATGTTCGTTCCTCAATTAAGAAGTAATACCTGTGAATGGGGAAGGTCGCTGTCCTCTGTGCAACTTCAGGCACCAAAGCCGGCTGGTGACCTTTGGTGACCTGCATTTGACTGTAGCATGACGTAATGCCCCAGCCTTGTAGGTGACTTATCCTTTTTTTGACCTGTCACATACACGTTCCACTACTGCTTATTTTTACAGCTGTACCATAAATTGCTATCAAGCGGTGGTGCCTGCAGCCTTGCTGGAGACATCTGGCGCTTTGGCTTATGATTGGCTTAAGATAACGACGGTTGTGCTAACTGAAGCAAATTAGGTTATTCTCATATGAAGGTCATTGTTTGCAGGATCTCCTGTAGTACACTATATGGCCCGAAGTATGCGGACACCCCAATTAATCAGCGGGATTTCCTATTTAAGCCACACCCACTGCTGACACAGATGTATCATTAAGCACACAGTATGTAATCTCCTGCAACAAGCATTGCCAGAAGCATGGGTGGCTGATGTACAGTAGAGGTTAGTGACTTTCATCTTGGCACCATTACAGGCTGCCATCATCCCAACAGATCAGTATGCCACATTTCTGACCTGCTAGAGCGGCCCTGGTCACCTCCATTTGAACTGACTGTAAAGTGGAGACATCTGGGAGCAAGTGCAGTAGGGAAACGGTCCGTTATACTCAATCTCAGAAAGGGAC